>ML805410.1:85156-96082 GCA_009831015.1 Picea engelmannii | reverse complement strand
TGAAGGATGTGGGAAAAATTCTCCATCATTTCGTCCCTCTGTCGCGTGAGAGCTTTCTCAAGCAACAGACTGATAGGATCGTCTGCTCCATCATTTTTCTTTTCTTCCGCCATTGAGGGTTTCTTGGGTGTGTGAGAGTGATTGTCCTCAAGAGAGACAAGCTAGAGACCCAACTTGCTATACTCGGACATCGTCGGGCACATGCACTGAAAAATGATCAAGAGCAGCCTGCTCTGATACCACTAATCTGGATTATTTTCGGCACGAAATGAGAACGGAGATATAATAAAGAAATGCACAGAGATATTGCAGATATTCAATAATATAACAGAAATGTATCAGAGATGCAACCATAAACACAAATATACAGTAATACACGATTTCTATTAATCAAAGAAATGTACAGAGACTATAAAAATACAGAGTGAAAGACTCGCTAGAATGGTGGCAGCTTATCTTTGAGAAGAGATGTGACGGCTACTCGCATTCACAAGAAGATGATTAAAATGAGGCTCTGAAGGCCCTTTTACAATAAACGGGAATTCCAAAAGTCCTAGACATCCAAAAACCTAACCCTAGGAGATGAAGCGCCAAAAGTCATGTGGGCCCCGTTTGGGTAAGCGAGTACCTCAACTTCCCGGGGTCGTAACTTTTGCATACGATCTCCGTTTTAGGCGTGTGATAGCTCGTTGAAAATGTATTGTCGAGGAGAACCTCGATCTCAAAAAACCTTCATTTGGACCCTCAAAATGGCCCCGAAAGTTAAAACCTGCTAAAAATAGTAAATTGCCAAAATGGCCAAAAAAATGTTTTGAGCCATTTGGAAAAGGTGGGTGGCCACCGATATCCACCTAGATCAAGTAACCGCTTGAATGTAGTAGCTCCCATCGGACTATTTTATGATAACTGAATCGTTCTGTAATATCAGTGCCACGTGGATCTCCGTAGAACAGTGTTGGAAAGTTCATTTCCTCAGCGAATTTGTCCTTGAATATTCCAAGTGGATGCTGCCCCTCACCAAGTGTGATTCCGATAGTTTTTTCTTGTAAGTCACGAATGCACTGTGAATCAGTGAATCCATGGACCAATGTTTCAGTAGGTGTTTCAGTCTCCAATTCATCACTTGTATCAGAATCACTAGGATTTTCGAGAGTCTCTGTAGAGTTTCCATGTTCTTCTGCGAGAACACTGTTCCAGTTGGCATTTATACAAATGTTCTCTTCTTTGTACAGGGCCCTGAAACATAGTTCCTCTAATGCTTTCATAACAACATGCACACGCACTTTGCCTGCCTGATACACATTTTTGTATTGTAGGCGCCTTTTCAGAGCAACAACAATTTTAATTTTATTGTTAATGAACGGTGGCAACGCTTTTTGCACAACATCTAGTTGAACAGGCACATTAATAATTGATCCTGTTAAGCCCATCTGGGGTCGCTTATAGCCCCAAGGTATGATTTGAGAAAATGAAATTCGCAGAGAGACAAGAATCTCCTCAAGTTCCGCAAGTGCACTTATATATGCTAGTGGTGTATTACATCTTATTCGGTCAGGGGTTGCAAATTGTGATAGTTTTCCATTTTCAAGCGATTGTTTGCATGGAAGACGAAATTTCTCACTAGAAAATGGTTTATCATGGGTTGTCAGCCAAAGGTATTCTACTTGAAAATCAGGCATGAAAGAATTATTGTTTTTTGAAAAATTCAATTGTTCACAAATTGCACATGCAATGGAAGGAGTGTCTTTCATTTGTTTCATGTAGGTCTCTGTCTTGCATTTTTTTTCCGCATGGAAGTATGGGTAGAAACTGTTTCCTGTTTTTCATGTACACCACAAACTGCCACAGTTGCATGACCATTCTGGGATATGCAACCAAACATGTTTATGTTCTGTTCTGCACGAACAAATTTCTTTACATTGTCATATGTGAGTTTCTCTCTAAAAGGAAGTGTAGCAATGTATTTTTTTCTCTCGTGCATGACCTTTTTCAAGTTGTGGTAACTTACTCTACATTTCTTGCCCATGGGCGGGATGACCTGGTGGAAATTGGGATGAATTTCACTCTCACCCAGTTTCTCAGAAACTATTTTACGTTCTTTTTTCAAGGCCTCTATTTGCTTATCAGAAGTCGGATGAATTTTACAAATAATTTTTTTCATATTGTGATAACTTACTCTACGTTTTTTGTTTAATCCCTCTATGGACTCATCACAACTGAAATGAATTCTACGCATGTTTTTTTTATTCAAGCCCTGTCTGCCCATATCACAACCGGGTGGACTCTCGTTTTGACTAAAAAGCATTCCACCCGTATGCAGATTCGATGTCGTTTGGGTGGCATGCACACTCAACCCCGAACTACCGATATTTCCAAGCAAAGGTTCATAATGGATATGTGTTGTATATGTTTTCAACGACATGATGTGAATTGTTTGATCATAATTTGAATCAGTAACCCAGGAATGGATAGTGCCAACTGGCGAGGCCGACCAAACCTGGATCTTCACCCTGAATACCATAGACAACCATTCCAAACAAAATCTGCAACCCTCCATGTTCCCTTCTTCATATGGAAACGCCATGTTCACAAGGTATTCCTGCCAACTTCCAACCGCCGACATATTTTCCACGAGATATGGGCAAAGGTGATGATGCAAGCACCTAAAAGCCTGTTCGTTGCTGCCTATAATCCCATTGCAGAAGGACTATACAATGTAAAGACGTAGCGACTGAACATCAAAGTCAGCTGCTACCAAATAAAAAATTGCATTAAACAAACTATCTCCATAGCTAGACACAACATTTGTTGCCAGCTGTAAACCATAGCAATCTATGCCATCCAAAATCTGTTTCCATTGAGATTGAAGGTCTTTGCAAATAACAAACAAGTAGATACGAGGACCTTCTATATTTCATATGGACATTTTTGTGTACAACAATGGTTCATAATGGCCACTGAGGGCATCGACATCATGGAACAAGATGCAATATGGATTGTCATATGCAGTTTTGTTGAATAATAGATATCTTGTTTTTCTTATCAATGACCATATGCCAACTGATATATTCAACCGGTTAGATAGCCACCAAATACAAAATGTATTTCCCCAAAGTCCCCTCTGATGTGCACGAAAAAATGGAGATGCAGACAACCACATCTTTGAAAAATACGTAGCCACATCATGTATTCCATGCAACTGCCAAAGAAAATCAGATCCCAGTTCGTATTCATAGGACTGCAAAGCCTCAACATCACCATTTTTAAAACAGACCAAGAAATAATCTGTCAATCCATTGCACATCTCAATCGACGAATACCAAAAATGCAATAGAACCTGGAATGTATCAAAAAGGCAATCCCCAACAGTATACGAGAATGCATCCAATCTAAAAAGGCCATTCCTATGCAAAACCACGTCAATGCTTTCATGTACAATGGACTATGTATATTTTTCATACGACTCAACATCTATTACCTCTTTCATCTTTTCAACTGTCATTTTGAAGTTGTTTGCTAGATACTTCCAGTTTTTATCAAAATAGAGAAAAGAACAAGCAAAAAATAAAAACTAGAAAAATAAAAAAGAAAAGCAAAATAGTGCACCAACCCCCATATGTATCTTTAAACCTTTTTCTTCTCAACTTGAATCCCCCTAGTTCCCATAGCAGATGAGAAGAAAATAGACCGACACTGGAAACTGAACCAAACAGAAGAAAGACCTCAAAAAAATAAAACCATAACTTAACTCAGCAGAAAGAAAACAGGCAGACGCAGTTTTCCGACCCACAGATTAGAAGCATATACTGCATCTACACCCCTCCCTATGGTTCCATCTTCTGATAACTCGCAACGAATTTTTGTAAAGCCCTCTGCATTGCAATTTTCGGAAAAACTATGGACGCGACATCCGCCATATGAAGAAGCATTGTTCCCAAGAACATAAACTAAGAGCACAGACAAAAATGGTTTGGAACAAAATATTGAAAATCACCAAGAACAGGGAAAATTACCCATCAACAAAGGATGAGAAGAACTCAGTGCCCCCAAAAATGAAAACCGCAACAATATGTCCAACAACTTGCAAAGTTGAAGAACAACAAACCAGTGAACAACCACAAAGAGCTTGAACTGCAAGTGCAGGACCTCAACTTTGCAAATTTGAATCAAACAAGAACCATAATCATGGAACGAAACAACGAACAAGGATGGAGCACAAGAGAAGGGATGTCGGACATGAACAAAACTATATTTCAAGGCATCTGTACAATAAACATTTAAGACTGGCAGATCTCTTAGGTAAACAATTAAGACAGTAAGGACCATCGAAGGGCGTAGGCATGTGCAAGCATTTAAGAAAAGATGCAATGTGGCAAGACTGTTCTCTCGAAGCACACAAAAATAAAGCATAAATCATATATAGCAATATCGTGGAGAATGTATTCAACCCAATAGAAAATGCTAAGGGGAAACATTCGAACTAATGCTAGCATTAATCCACGTTCCACAAATGCATAAGAAAATTTATGATTCAAAAAGACCATATACTACCAAATACTTTGGAAATGCAAACATATTTTACATTGGGAATAGCGAAAGCAACAATAAGACCTCCAATCCGTTGTCCATTCACATCTTGACAAACATGATACTTTTTATTATATAAAAATCGATATTTTCACTTCCCTTGTTCCAACAATAGACAATAGCGAAATATTTCTGGTCAATGCACAGGCTAGTGCCAGGTCAACGATTTATCGATCGCTATAGTCCCTCTATGCCTACGACATGGAATAATAAGTATTGTTCATGTTCATGTTCATGTTTATGCATTATAGGTATTGAGGGTTATAAAAGGGGTATCTAGTAAAAATTAGGGATATCTAGTAAAAATAGGGAGTTTTTTTATTGGAAAGATGTATTGGGAGGGGTGTTCAATAAAAGGATTTTGCTAGGTATTTATCAATATTTAGTGAAATTAGGAGTATTCTTTAATACCCCATGTACGCACATGCTATGTCACAAGTTTATTGAGTGAATGCCCCATGTCGACACCCTACAATCGACTATGAGCACAATTGACAATGCACATGCACACATGAATAGAGATTCTAAGATCATAGCTTTGGCACACACATATATTTAACTATGTTCTACTCATTTATTTATAATTCATAAACAAGGTACATAGCTTTGTGGCTAGGAACCATTATTCACAATCACTAATGCCCTAACTAGTCTTCAAAACCTTAGGGATACCCCTTTCAAATGAGTCTTTAATCTATTTATTCCCTTACTTATGTAATTGTTGGAACCGCTTCTCAATGCTTGGTCTTCCATCTTCTTTTCAAACAAATGTTCTAACTTCCTTAACCACCAAAACTTCTATGCTCTAAATGGTACATGTGGTGACATCCTATCTCTTTGTAATCTTTCACCACACTTCCTTGACAAGATTTGATCCTAGACTCCCTAACTCATTCCATTAGTTGAGAGTTTCCTCATGATATAGGGCATCAAGCTTCACTCACTTTGTTTATTTACCTTTTCTTCATGCTTCCTTCAACCACTCTTGTTTTCTTGTGATGAACCAAGATCCCTTTATCTCAAAAAAAAGTTATTCGCTATCTTCCTTCCAACCCTGTGAAATTTGATAAGTTATCAGACCTCGCAAGCTTTATCATATTCTCTTTCTCCATGTTTTCCTTGATATCATGACCTTTAATATCTTGTTTTCAACTTCGCTCCTTGCCACACAATACCACATATACTCTAACCACCTTGTACTTCTCTTACACACTCTAAAACTCTCTTGAAGCCTCAACCTCAAATGTGCCTATTTCCTCACTACTCACCGAATTTTCTTGAAAGGTATTACTTGTGCTAGATCCATCTCACTCATGACCTCCAATAATGCTCATCAGAAGACCATAACTTGCAACGCCCTTTATTAAACTCATGTGAGTCTTCCTCCTTTTTGTCCTAATGTCCAATATTACATATCTAGATTCCATTTAAATGTTCAAGTACATTATTCCTATAAGGTCACTTCAACTTCTAACCTCTTTGAGATGGACTCATACCCCTTCTCAACTTGATTTATCAACAAAACTATGAAATCTTATGAAATTGTCACCTTGTCATATATGTTAGATGAATATGCCTCATCTCTCATTCATTACATTTATTATACATACTCCTTGCTTTAATTTAACTTAATTAGTGTAAATGTGTAAGCTTTAATGAAATAATTACTCTATTATGACAATGTAATTGAACACTTGATATTCTCCTTTTGAAAGGTTCTAGACAATAGTACATAAGTTTCTTGGACATCCTTGCTCATTATTTTTATAATAAGATGTTGAAAATTGAGTTTGAAAATTTGAAAAATTTATAATTAATCTACCACATTATCATGACTTTGAAAATTTATCTTTTTCTTTTGTATGTGTAAATATTTGTTATTAATTTTCGACAAGTTATAAATTCCAATACTACATTAATATGATACAAATAGCCATTTTAACATAAAGATCAACTTTACAACTCCTTTATACGAAAACAAAAACTCTACCAATAACTAAAGAGATATTCCCCGTCCACGATATAGAAATTATGTGCTATGTAACGATATTATTCTTTCCATATTCTCAAAACGATTTCTACTCCACTCAAACATGAAAAAGACTTTACAAGTATGTCGTCCTAAGAAAGTATTCTTTGTATAAAGTTGAAGTTATATTCTTGAGTGGATTGGCATGGAATATTTCTTGAGTGGATTGGAATTATGAGTAATCATGTACAATGTGAAAAGGAATCATGGATTATGAGTACTAGAAATCATGGATAAGGAAAAGGGGCAAAACCAAAGGGATGGAATGGGATGAGGGTCAAGAACATAGGCATGTACAATGGTAGTGGATATTCATTAAAATTGCAATGTGAATATGGTATGTAAGAACATTTTGTTGTGATATTTTTGTGTGTTTTTTATGTGTATTTTGGGTATTTGTACAGGGTTATGAAACATTGTATTTGTGATTAGTTGAAAATTAAAAGTGTGTATGTGTAATCATATGATAGTTTAATTTGTGTATATGATATGCTTTTTTAATTAATTATGTTTGTGTTTTTTAGATTCATTTAAGATTATATCGTGTTTAACATATAGTTATATACTTTGTGGGTTCATTGTTAATTTAAGTAATCATTTTTTTTGTCACTGTAAATTTGTTAGGTATATAGAACCTTTTAGGTTGTCTAATGGGATTGAGATCGTGGTGGGAAGTGAATAGTTTTTCACTATTTGTCAAAGTTTAAATCTTATTAGGTTGTAATGTCTAAAGGTTGTTTTAACATTTAAAGGTAGTTAAGGGAGTACCTAGAAGTAATGGTCAAACATGTGAGGCACATGTAACACTATTGGAATATAAAGCTTATTTGATGTAATAAAGTCACACTCATATAAGTGACTAATAAAATAATAGTTAGATGATATTTAAATAAGAAAGCTACATTTGTAACGATATCACAACTACTTTCATTGAATAAAGGTTATCATCTACATTATATCAAATGACTTCTTTGTAATAAAAGTATATTTTTTACATGAGTTTGTTGAGTCTTCTTTTAATCATGTCTGCAAGCTTTCTTGTATATAAAGGAAAATAACCAACATTAACCACATAGATAAGTGGATCAAATCCTAACCTCTTGTTCTCCTTAAGACTTACCATTTTATAATGGTTGGGTTCTTGTTCAATTTCTATTTAATGGGAACTTAACTCAACTATCCCAAGTTTGATTCCCAATGCTTCGATACATACATTTCTATCATCTACATGGAAATCCCTAAAACAACATGTTTGAAAAGTTTCATACCCACTCTTACAAAAAAAATTCATAATTCTTTTTAAAAACATTTGTTAATTTATTAAAATCAAACCCTAAACAATGTGCCAAATTTAATCACTCCTTGCAAGGACACATCCACCCTATCCTTTGGGTTTCACCATCATGACATGGCCTAAGAATAAACACGGTATAATGCCCATTCATTTACACGATCATAATTTGAATATAAAAGCATGCACTTTTTTTATATAAATTTTAGAGAATTATTATAATGCTTAAGGTAATGTAGATAAGAAATCCTCTTAAGATAGGTAAGCAATAAATATCTTATGATGCAATATTTAACAAGTGTTGCGTGGCAGCGTAGTCCTTGCCCGGTTGAATTGGGATAAGAAAAAGTAGTGGAGAAAGATGGAAATTGCAGCGGAGATGTGGCAAGCAACATGAAGCACAGGTGGTATCCATGTAGTGAATGACACGTGGCCTCTAGAGCCCCATTTATTTTTTGAAAGTATATAATCTATTTTTCTATGTTGAAAAATTATGTCTATTTTGTCTGTATATGTGGCAGTAGAAAAAAAAGTTATATTCAAATTAAGAAATTACAATTTCTTCATAGTGGAAGATAAAAATTTATGACGACATAAATATAAATGGAGATAAAAACAATTTAATTTGAAATATATCAAAAAGTTACATATTCCTGGGAATTTAAATGCATTTTTCATATAGACTGGTGGAAGATAAAAATGTATGAGGACATAAATATAAAAGGAGATAAAAAAACAATTGTTTTTGAAATATATCAAAAAATAATATTTGAAAAGTATGAGGACATAAATTTCAATGTGTTTGTCATATAGAATCGGATTGGGGCTCCCGCGGACCATAAGAGAAATATGTACAAGAAATAGGCTTGTAGAAAGAAGAATTGGGCGATGGTAGAGTGTAATACCTGAAAAGAATAAATTGAAAGGTGTTAGTCATTGGCTAGACATTTCTATTTAAAAAAGTGGAATAACTAGGTTGATAAACAAAGCATGATGCAATGAGTAGACTTACAGTGATGGTGCATATGACCCCTTTTTCCATTTGCTTGCTGATGCTTTTTCATTGATGTTGTCGATGACTACTGGAATCGTGGAAATTTCCTATTGCCTTTCGTCGGTGACCTTCTTCAATTCCCTTTCGAGCCATTCTTCAGTGTAGCTTCTCATTGGGGCGACATTGATCTCATTCCGGATTTTTATGTTGAAAAGTTCATTTTCTAATTCCCTGAAGTCGATAGAAAGATTATGCAGAGCCTGATCAATTTCCTCATTCTATACTGAATAGTCGACTAGTGAGTTTTCAACGTCATCTTGACCATAGTGAAGGATGTTGTAAAACTTTTCCAAAGATAACACCTTAAAAGTATCAACCTGTTTATCAAACTCTTGCTTAGTTAAGGGAAAGGAGTTGATGATTAATTTGGTGTCTTGGAAGTCGTTGGTCCTTTCGGCTAAGTTTATTCTCGACAACTTTGTGAATATTTTTTCTTTATTTGATATGGCTTGTTCACATGACTGAACAATGAGATTGATCAGGGGATCAAATTTTGCTCAAAAATTCAAAGTGCTCGGAATCGCTTCAAACCGGATGAGAGCGTAGGCTTCATTGTTGCGAACCCAACACAACTCATTTTGTCTCAAACGGACATCGGGAGCGAGAGATATTGCAATCTGTTCATGAAGTCAAACAGGCAAAAACAATGATGTTGATTGTACAATCCGTATAGTCCGTACAGTCTGATGTGGCAGGGTCGTACGACCGTACGATGATGTGTCAGATGGTGATCTGGTAGATACTGATTGGCAGGCATGGTCAAATCAGAAAGAGACACGTGGAGTTTTGTTGGTCAATGGTAAGGTGCCACGTGGCCCAGTCATGGGCTGCCACATGGCACCCCTTTATTGGTTTATGGGTTTTTATGTAAAATTATTGGAGTCCGTGGGGTTCGACCCCTGGACCTCCCCACCGCATAGCTTTCACAAATTCCGACCGACCAATAGGTTACACATTATGCCTTGTAATATAAATGCGTTGTATTGTATTTGAATTCAAGTTTGTAACCGTTGGCAGGGGGTCGGGCCGGGGCTTAGCCCCGGCCCGCGGTCATTTGATTACATATGTGACCATACCATATATGGTATAGCCCGACAGTTGTTTGGCGTGGGAATTATAATACAAGCCCGTGGTTCTATGTTATATACCATATGCCCACGACCGGAGCAGGGAGTTAATGTGGTTGGCACGGTTGTAACCATTTGGCCCCTTTTGCCTATACGTGAGGTCATATGAACCCACATGCCCAGGTGCTAGGTGGTTAGGGGATGGCGCACCCTTAACCGTCCTATGGTTTGCACCGTTGGCGCAGTTGCGCTCGGTGCTGGGTTTTCACGCTATTTATTGTGTGTGTGCCAGGTTCATTCAAGGGGGGTGCGTTTTGTAGATGCAGAGAAAACAAGCTTGAAGGGGGGACTTCCAGGAGGCCTAACTTCTTCGTTTTTCGACCGATTGAGGTGCCGAAAGAGCCCAGACAGGGGTTTTGGGATGCTTTGAATCCATTGGAGCAGTCGTTTTGTCAGTTTGAGCATTGTAAGACGTGTTTTTGAGCACTTTTGAGAAATTAATAATAATGATCCATTGGAAGCTAGACCAGGAGATGTAGCCCAAGAGAGGGGTGAACTCCTTTATCAATTGTTGTGTTTATGTGCTTATGTTCATTGATTATGTTGTTGTCTATGTGTATTTTGCATGAGTAATCCCTTAATCTATGTGTTCCAAACTGATCCATTAGCTTTAAACACATAACATTTACATTGCAATAATTTCAAGTATTTCAAGTCTTCTTCAATTTTTAGATCAAGTTGGTATTAGAGCACTGGTTTTTGAAGACTTGATTGTTTTGCAAGTTTTGTTTCTGATGCTCACAAGGTTGAAACTCACAAGAGGAGAAGGTCAACTTGTGGAGCCAAGTTCTCATCCGACAAGGAGGAAGCATATACCATCACCGCAAGTTTCAGGGAG
>ML805410.1:60749-76112 GCA_009831015.1 Picea engelmannii | reverse complement strand
TCCATTGGTGACAAGATTCAATACGATGATCCTAAGACCATGGAAGAAACCATAAGAAGGGCGAAATGCCTATACGAACAACAGAGAGAAAAGCCTACCTTTCAGAAGGCTTGGGATGACCAGAAGAGGTTTAAGAAAGAACAAAGGCAGAAGGGAAGCAAGCCTTCCTTTTTCAGAAACGGTCCTTGGGGACAGTCATCTTTTAAAAAGCCCAGGAAAGTTGAAGGGAGTGAGCAGATGCTAAGACCTCCACCCATGGAGTGTTGGGGCTGTAAAGGGAATCATATGTACAGAGACTGCCCCCACTGAAAAGACAAAGCAAGAACTGTCCATACTGTTCAGCAAGCTGAAACAGTGGAGGATATGGGAAACAGAATGCCGAGGATCTACACAGCCCTAGACAATAAGCAAGCGGAATTTCAATCGCACATGATTGAAGTGGAAGGTATGATCAACAACCGACCACTTGTTATTTTGATTGATTCAGGAGCTAGCCATAGTTATGTAGATCCTAGAGTGGTGGAAAGTTTTCATCTAACAAAGAGAAAACATGAGAAGTCTTGGTTAGTGCATTTAGCCACAGGGACCAGGAGGAAGGTCACTGAATTGGTTAAGTCCTGTTCGGTGGACATGAAAGGAATGAGCACTAAGGTTGAATTGAACATTCTGCCTTTAGGCTCATACGATTGCTTAATCGGGATGGACTGGTTGGACCAGCACCATGCCCTTCTAGATTGCCGTAACAAGAGGTTGACATGCCTGAACGAAGAGGGAAATCAAGTAACCATCCAAGGAATTCCCAGAGCCGTGGCTGTGAGGAAAATCTCAGCCATGCAGCTGAAGAAATGTTACCGGAAAGGCTGTCAATTATTTGCATCTCGGGTGGAAGAAGTATTCCAAGATGTGGTCTCGAATTTGGAAAACCACAAGGTGCTCAAAGAATTTAAGGACATATTTTAGGAGGTGCCTGGACTACCTCCTAAGAGGGACATCGATTTTTCTATAAATTTGATGCCTGGAGTAGCTCCAGTTTCGAAAGCTCCTTATAGAATGAGTACACCAGAGCTTAAGGAGTTGCAACTGCAGCTCGAAGAGCTACTAAAGAAAGGTTACATCCGTCCCAGTGTGTCACCGTGGGGAGCCCCGGTCCTATTTTTGAATAAGAAAGATGGGATGTTGAGGCTATGCATTGACTTTCGGCAGTTGAATAAAGTCACTGTCAAGAACAAATATCCTCTACCAAGGATTGATGATCTTTTTTATCAGTTGAAGGATGCGAAAGTATTTTTGAAAATAGATCTTCGATCTGAATATCATCAAGTGAGGATAAAAGATGAAGACATCAGCAAGACCGCCTTTAGAACAAGGTACAACCACTATGAATTCACAGTGGTGTCGTTTGGACTGTCCAACGCGCCTGCTGTCTTCATGTGCTTAATGAATGGAGTGTTCAGAAATTATCTGGACAAGTTTGTCATAGTCTTCTTGGACAATATCTTGGTGTATTCCAAGACAGAGGAAGAACACGAACAACACCTTAGAATGGTGTTGTTGGTGTTGAGAGAACACCAGCTGTACGCAAAACTGAGCAAGTGCTCTTTTTACCAAAGGCAGATCCATTACTTGGGACATATAATATCTGAAGAAGGGATCACTGTGGATCTTGAGAAGGTACAGGCCATTCGGGAATGGCCAGCGCCGAAGAGTGTGATAGAAGTTAGATCTTTTATGGGTCTGGTAGGCTACTATAGGAGGTTCATAGCCGGATTTTCAAGGATAGCTCATGCTATCACTTCCTTGCAAAGGAATGGGATGAAGTTCCAGTGGACTGAAGAATGCGAGAGCAGTTTCCAGCGATTGAAGCAGCTGCTCACTAGTGCTCCAATCCTAAAGATTACAGATCCAAACAAGGATTACGTAGTGTGCACAGATGCGTGTAAGGAGGGGCTGGGAGGAGTTCTCATCCAAGAAGGATTTGTAGTTTGCTATGGATCCCGGAAGTTGAAGGAACATGAGAAGAATTATGCCACTCATGATTTAGAGCTGGCAGCAGTTGTCCACGCATTGAGGAAATGGAGACATTACCTCATGGGCAATAAATTCGAATTAAGAACAGACCACAACAGTCTGAAATATTTATTTGATCAGCCAACCTTAAATGCCAGGAAAATTAGATGGCTGGAATTTCTGTGTGAATATGACTTTGATATCAAGCATATCAAAGGGAAAGAAAATAATGTGGTTGATGCACTCAACATAAAAGTGCACGAATTACATGCTACAACCATTAGCATGTACCAGACTGAGATGAAAGACAGAATTTTGGAAGCTGCAAATGCTGATTTGCAGTACAAAAATCTTGTAGCAAAGCTACAACAGCGTGAGAGACCACAGACCCAGGAAAGTTACACTTTGGGAACTAGTGGTTTACTTCTGTATAAAAACAGAGTGTATGTACCTAATGACCGAGAATTGAAGCTGGCAATTCTAAAGGAGATGCATAACGTGGCTTATGCTGGACATCCTAGATATCAGAAGACTGTGGCAGCAGTCAAAAGCCATTTTTTTTGTCTGGGTTTGAAGAAAGAAATCACTGAATACATTGCCAGATGTATGGAGTGCTAGAAGGTTAAGTCGGAGCATAGGCACCCAGCAGGGTTGCTGCAGCCTTTACCTATTCCTGAATGGAAATGGGACGTGGTAACAATGGATTTTATCACAGGATTGCCCAGAACAAGCAAGCAACATGATTCAATCATGGTGGTGGTGGAAAAGCTTACTAAAGCTGCCCATTTTATTCCACTGAAAACCACCCATAGAGCAGTAGATGTTGCTGATATTTTTTTAAAAGAAGTTTGTTGTTGGGAAATAATACCCTACAGACTAACAAGCTAGGGTTGAACTTGTACGCAGATCATGACCTTAAAGAAAACACTTTTAACCTATCACCCCAATACTCAAACCCCTTTTTCACACACAAGCATGGAAAAGACCTACTAACCTTTTTCTATCGATGTTTGATGTAGATCCTCCATTGCGCTTTATCCGCTTGCTTTCGCTGCTACTTCCAAAGACAATCCTGCAATCAAGACAAAACACTACACATGCATGCTATTTTTCTACCTAAGGGTTAGAGATTAAGCATAAATCAAATACAATATGTATCACTCGTGCATTGGGACGGGAAAAGTATTATTTTAATAATATCAAGATGAATCAACTGACAATAATGATAGAGACCGGTCACCGTTCCTCGATCCTGATCCTGGGCTCCTCCTCTTCTTTGTCCTCCAACTGCTTTGCTTGAATTCTCCTTAATATTGAGGAAAGGCTAAAGGGTTGGGACAAATGGATTCGGCAATTGGGCAGAGTTTCTTTGCTATCTTTTTCCTCCTCCAAATAGTACCCCTACCCCTCCTTTTATAGGCTAGAAGGAGCTAGGTTTTTGGACGAACTCTCGGCCATGCATGGCTGGGAGTTTCAGTTAACTGACCCAAAGCTTTTTGTCCCGTCGGCAACTTTCCTGTTTTTGTGCTTTGTTAGGTAAACGCGAGCTGTAGTAGGCCAGCCAGCGTTCCAACGCATGCAGTAGTAGGCCTGCCAGCGTTCCAACGCGTGCAGTAGTAGGTTAGGGTGTGTTTTACATGATTTAAGAGGATTTTCAAGAGTTTATTCAGCATGGCTTTGGCAGGGAATAGATATGATTTGGCCTGATGCTAGGTAAGCATGTGAGGTGAAATTTAGGGTTATAACATATGCCCCCTAATGTGTGAGGTCAGAAGAGCATCTGATGGCCGAAATACATTACCAATTCTTTACCAATCTGTATTGATGTGCTGAATGAGTGAGCCAAGGAATCAGGAATCCGAAGGTGGCGTCTGCAAAAAATGTCAAATGTCTCACCGAGGCGGGCATACCCATGCTCTGGATAAAATAGAACCATGGCTATCAATCAAATACATTGTAGATCCATGCCAAATAACTATAAAGAGTAGCCACGAACAATACACAGCGGAGCTACATCTTGAAATCAGAAAGATATACGTATAAAGTATCCATCTCCTAGAAGTTGATTCATCCTGATGGATGAGTTTCTTTGCTATCTTTTTCCTCCTCCAAATAGTACCCCTACCCCTCCTTTTATAGGCTAGAAGGAGATAGGTTTTTGGACGAACTCTCGGCCATGCATGGCTGGGAGTTTTAGTTAACTAACCCAAAGCTTTTTGTCCCGTCGGCAACTTTCCTGTTTTTGTGCTTTGTTAGGTAAACACGGGCTGTTGTAGGCTAGCCAGCGTTCCAATGCGTGCAGTAGTAGGCCTGCTAGCGTTCCAACGCGTACAGTAGTAGGTTAGGGCGCGTTTTACATGATTTAAGAGGATTTTCAAGAGTTTATTCAGCATGGCTTTGGCAAGGAATAGATATGAGTTGGCCTGATGCCAGGTAAGCATGTGAGGTGCAATTTAGGGTTATAACAAAGTTGCACGCTTGCACGGAATTCCTAAGACAATTGTGTCTGATAGAGACCCGAAATTCACTTCGAATTTCTGGAAGGGACTGTTCAAAGGATTCAGAACGAATCTGAACTTTAGTACAACATATCATCCTAAGTTTGATGGAAAGACAGAGAGAGTGAACAGAGTAATCGAAGACATGCTAAGAATGTATGTGATGGATAAACCATCAAGGTGGGAAGACTACCTGCATTTGGTAGAATTCGCCTATAACAATGGGTATCATGCGTCATTGAAAATGAGCCTGTTCGAAGCACTTTATGGAAGAAAGTGCAACACTCCAGTGAGCTGGGATAATCCAGCTGATAGAGTAGTAATTGGGCCTGAACTACTCAAAGAGATGGAATATCAAATGATAAAAATCAAACAGAATCTGAAAGCTGCCCAGGACAGGTAGAAAAGTTACGCGAATAGTAACAGAACCCATAGAGAATTCAAAGTGGGTGACCATTGTTAGTGATAATTCTCGTCTTGGGATCGAGAGCATTCGGATCTGCAAGTTACATGAGAAGCGCCCAAGCGTAGCATGAGAAAACCTCATTTTTCGTCTTCCAATCAAGCGAGCGAGCAAAGTATGTTGTCAACGGCCAGGATCCATGTATAGAGCAGATCAACGATCGACGGGTGATCGCGGTTAGCGGAGTTGCGCCAAGATTAGCGCAGTGGGTAGCACTTGTATATCACCAAAAGGATCTCATCCGTCCATCCAGAGGGGACACCTGGCAGCAAATAGAGCCATCTCGGTGCCTCGCTCATCGCATCTCCAACGCGCAAAAAATAGCTTCATCATATCCCGATTCACGAAGTAGCGAGAGCATTCTGGACCTGGGGCCCACTGCAATGTCGGATGAGTTTGGGACCATCAGATTTGAGGGATGCATGGTGCACGATCAGGATCCTCACCTTTTCACCCATCATGACTTCGAAACATAAGGACCATCCTCCTCCTAGCCGCGAGACACGAAGCACCGAAATCATAGGAGCTGGGACCCGCAACATCCGTGAAGCATTTTCAGCCGTTCATTCAAAGGGGACACCTGGCAACAAGTTGAGCCGTCTCGGTGTTTCGCCTGTCACAACTCCAAGGTGAAAAAAGAAACTCTGTTGTGTTCTGATGCACGAGATGCCAGGAGAGTCCCGGACCCGGGCCCACAAAGGTATCGGGTAAGTTCTAAGCCGTCAGATCTCAGAAGGATGTGTGGTGCCAGATTAAGCCTTCTTGGCATATCACTCATCACAATTCCAATCAGCGAAGGTTAGTCCTTGTATATTCACGAACGCCGAAAGCATATGGTCACATCCCATGGTCACTTGAGGAAAGGAAGGGGCTGCATAAAGAAGGCCGGAGGCGCCGAGTTCAGTTGCAGAGAAGATCATCGCAACCTCTAGGTGCCATCGGATCCGATCTCCTTACTGTTCTCGCCTGGAGTAAATGACGGTAGGTGCGGGTGGTTGAGACTTCCACTCATTCATTAAGTAAGGGAATGGAGGTTCTGGAAAGTTGTTTGCCCGAGAAGGTCTTGTGTATCGATTTTCCCAGAGAAGCCACGCCGAAGTCCTCAACTCAACAGAAAAGTCTGCGCACGCTAGCCCAACACTTAATGGCTCAGCTACTCTCCTTACAGGAGCCATGCTTAGTTAAGATGGTGCTTAAAAGAAGACATAAGTACGAGTTTGACTGAAGGGACACCTGGCTTTGAGTGACTGTACACGCCTCGGTGAGGTGAAGTTTTCTGAGTATATAGACTCAGTTTTTGTATTTTGTAAGTATCGATGGTTGAGCAGAGCTCCCTACTGTAAAGTTTTAACTGCTATTCTAGTTTTCAGCTTATGCATTTGTATGGGAGATTTCTTGTTTTATGACAGACAGTTCTTCTTACTCCGTCTAATTTTCATCTCCTGCTAAGAGAGTTCATGATTGACTGAGTCACGCGAGTTATTGTGGTTATGTTATGATAAAAGATTTATTGTTGCATTGCTGCATTCTCTGGCTTTGCATTTGAATGTAAGATGATATCACATTTAGACGTTTTCTTCCTCAGTCTGTTAGAAACTTGTTGTTTATAACAGACCTCCACTTTTCTCTTGTACAAGTCTTCCGCCTGTTCACCCTTTACTACAACTCACTGTTTGAAGTTTACGCAAGACCTCACTTGCTCAGGCATACCTGGCCTAGTTTCAGAGTTGGAACGCTATTGTTTCGGGTTTCCCGCCATTCGATCACCCATCTATGAACAACTGTGACATAAAACTGATGGGCGTCGGGCTCTGCTCCTATTAGAAATCCAGGAGTGACTTCCATCACCAACATTTCTGGCGCCGTTGCCGGGGACGAAGTTGAAAATTTTCCTCGAGTTTGAACTACAACGATCAGCTGATTCTGAAGGTGCATCAGATATCAGAATTATCAAGATTGTTGTTGTGCACCTGGCGACTCCATTGTGACGACTCCACTGTGGCAAACTTGCCGCATCCATTATGGCTTTCAGAGGAAGACACACGTGGTCCAATCCTCAGCTACCTCTAGCTACACCCGGAGCTGATCAGGAGGTAGTTCGCGGGAAAGGAAAGGTCTCAGAAGGAGAAGCTTCCACCGAACTAGGTAATACGTAGTCTCCTTTTGTAGAAGCTCCATTCTCTCTACCTCGGTTTCCTAGCAGATTGTCTTCTGAAGTTTCTCGTTTCCTGAATTTCGGGAGTGTTCCTGCTGAGTTTTCCCCTCCCGGTCTGGGATTGGAGGGAGAAATCCTTGTCACTCCCCTCTCCTCTGAAGATGTACCTTGGCGTAGACCTAGGACCACAAAAGTTTTCCCCACTCCTGCACAAGGAGGAGCACCTGCTAACTTGAGCTCGTTAGCTTTCTCCTTGAACCCACTTTTGTTTCCCACTCCACTTCGAGACTCATTTCTCGCAGCCCCTTCGCGAACTCCTTCTCCTCCAAGTTCTCCGCCACCTATTATTCCTATGGCTGGTGCTAACCCCCCTATGACCAGAATGGAAGCTATTATAGCCACTAGGTATGCTCCCCTTGTGTTACCTTAGCCCCTCAATGCCCTCCCGACAAATGGTTACCTCAAGCAACTACCCAAGTTCACGGGTGAGGGGGACGTAACTGCAGATGAACACCTAGAAGCCTTCTACAGTTTCACAGATGATAATGTCATCATGCATGCAGATGTATGGATGAGGATTTTTGTTCATAGCCTCCAAGGTGAGGCTAGAAAATGGTTCAAGGCCCTGCCTCCTGGATCTATTGATGGGATCGAAGCATTAGACAATGCCTTTTGAGACAATGGGGAGATAAAAAGGATTTCATGTATTACATGACTGAGTTTGGGTCATTGAAGAGAAAGGAAGGAGAGTCTGTCTCTGACTTCTCCAAGAGATTTAATAAAATGTACAACAGAATCCCTCCTGAGATAAAACCCTCCGAAGCTTTTGCAAAGATCACTTACTCCGGCGCTTTTGATCCTGATTTCTGCTTATTGCTGAGGGAGAGAAGAGCTGTTACGCTGGCCCTCATGCAGGATGATTCCGTGGAGGTAGAATCTAACATACTGGTTGTCAACCGACTTAGAAGCGCAGGTGATAGAAATACGTCCAAGAATAGGCCTGAAGCCTCCTCATCCAGTTCCCCTCCCCTTCCCCAGCAGATAGATGAGACTGCTAGAGCGATAAAATCGCTTGCTGCCAAGATGGAAAGGTGGGAGTTAGAAAGGAAGCCCATGTACAGAAATCCTTAGAACAATGATAATAGAGGTTTCAGGAGACCTAATAACAATGGACCACAGGCCTTCCCAAGGGAACAAAGGGAAAAGGACAGAGAGGATCAAAGGATTCAAACCCCTCTCCAAAATAACCTGGTTACTCATGAGGAAGGAGAGGAGATAGACAAATTCGACCCTGAAATTCACAGTGTTGAGGGAGCTCCTCCTTTTGCCCATTTGACTCAGTCTGCATATGAAAAATCCCCGATGAACATTCAAATCCATGAGCTAGGTAAAGGAGAATTTGACAGCCCAGACTAGCCCCTCATAGTAGAAATACCTACTAAAGCTGCAGCAGCCGCTACTAAATATAAAAGAGCTCAGAGTGCTTTGCCAGTAGTCAAGGAACCCATCACCGAGGTAAGGGAAGCTCCTAAGCCCATTCCATCCTTTAGTTTTGAACATGAAATTCAAAAAATCAGGATCCCCGTCCCCCTCTCAGAGCTAGTAAAAAATGAAGATTTTAAAAGATCCCTCTCCAAGCTGCTACAATCTGAGTCTCCCCAGCCTCCCTTTGACTTAGTAAACCTTCAAGATGAAAAACCAACCGTCATATTAGGCCCCATGGTAGAAGATAGAGATCACTCATTCCCCCCCTTCTACACATCCCTGAACATACATGATAAAGTACTGCATAACTGCCTCATTGATTCAGGAGCCTCCCATAACCTTATGCCCAAGGTAGTCATGGAAGAATTGGGACTGGAGGTGACAAGAACTTATCATGATTTATATTCTTTCGATTCAAGGAGAGTGCAGTGTTTAGGAGTCATCAAAGACCTGGTGGTTTCCCTGTTTCAGTTGCCCATGAAAAGTGTGGTCATGGATATTGTGGTAGCCGACGTCCCCCCCAAATTCGGTATGCTGTTGTCCAGATCATGGATCAAAAAGATTGGAGGGACACTACATATGGATCTCACATACACTACCATTCCAGTCTTCGGAGGGGAACAAAGAAGGTTATACAGAGAAGCCAAGCTAGCCTATATTGTCAGTGATGAAGCAGACCCCACCAATCACCCCATCTTTTCACTTGACACCGACTTGGGGTCTAGTTTGTTGCAGCTTACCGATGCCCCTGAAATCTCTTTACAAATCAGAAAACATCCCAGCCTTGATCATCTGATTTTCCCTCAAAGCCCCTCTGTGTGGAAGATGTTTTTTGACGGAGCTTCTTCTAGTGAAGGCGCTGGCGCTGGAGTGGTTTTCATATCACCTTGCCAAGAAGTCATGTCCCTGTCATACAAGATGGAATTCGAGGCCACCAACAACGTGGCAGAGTATGAAGCTCTTGTTCTGGGTATCAGAGCCGCAAAGGAAATGGGAATTGAAGAGATAGCAATATTCGGGGATGCTGAGTTGATTATTCAGCAGGTAAAGAAAGCTTATCGGGCCAATAATCCCCGGCTCAGAAATTATCGGAACGAAGTATGGGATCTTATTGATAATTTCTTCTTGGCTTTTAACATTTCTTTCATTCCGAGGGGAGAAAATGCTTTGGCCGATTCTTTAGCTGTCTCAACCAGTTTGCTCAGGTTTCCTCTGCCGCCTGGGATAAAAAGTGATGTTGAGATAAAATATAGGCTCTCTGTACTGGACAATGTCAAGCATTGGAAGGTGTTTGAAGATGATCCGGAAATTGAAAGGTTTCTACAAGCTGTGGACGAATTTTCTGCGTTGCACATTGACCAGGATCCCGATTTGGAAAGTGACACTTGTCCTGAGGGGTTGTTAAAAAAGATCGCTAATCACCAGATCATTCAGTTGCCCAACAATCATATTCCGAGAGTAATTGTCCCTTTAGAAAGATTGTTCGATGGAAATGATGTGCCAGCAAAGGGAAGGGTCTCAAATGAAGATGCCGAGACAACCGAGTGCAACATTGGCACACAGGAAGAGCCCAAGTTTGTCAAATTATCAAGCAGTTTGACCAAAGAACAAAGGGCCGAATATACTAAGTTGCTAAAAGAGTTTGCTGATGTGTTTGCTTGGACATACGAAGACCTCAAGACCTATGACACCTCTGTAATTGAGCACAAGATCCCACTAAAGGAGGAGGCTAAACCGTTTAGACAGAAGCTGAGACAGATAAACCCCATGTTGCTACCTATCATGGAAAAAGAAGTGAAGAAATTGTTAGAGGCCCAAATTATTGTCCCCTTGAGATATTTTGATTGGGTGGCCAATTTGGTCCCAGTAAGGAAGAAAAGTGGAGAAATCAGGCTTTGTGTCGATTTCAGGGACCTGAACAGAAGCTCAAAGAAAGACAATTACCCCCTACCTAAGATGGAACATATATTGCAGAGGGTAACTGGTGCATCTGGGATATCCATGATCGATGGGTTTTCTGGCTATAATCAGATATCGGTCATGCCAGAGGACAGGGAGGAGACAACCTTCACCACTCCTTGGGGCACGTTCATGTATGCCAAAATTCCATTTGGGTTGATGAATGCAGGAGCAACATTTCAGCGAGCCATGGACATAGCGTTCATCGGGGAGAAGGACCAGTTTGTGGTGATCTATCTGGATGATATCACAGTTTTCACCAGGACGGACAAGGAGCACTGCTATCATCTGAAGAGAGTCTTTTTGAAGTGTCGAAGGTTTGGCCTATCCCTGAACCCCAAGAAATCTTTGTTTGCTATGAAGGTGGGGAAGTTATTAGGCCATGTAGTGTCAACAGAGGGAGTGAAGATTGATCCTAGTAGGGTAGAAGCAATTCAGACCCTTTCACTTCCCAGATCTAAGAAATAGGTCCATGCATTTCTAGGAAAGATTAACTTCCTAAGGAGATTTGTCTCAAATTTTTCCGAGCTCGTAAAGCACATCACGACCATGCTAAGGAAGGGAAACGAAGTGATATGGACCGCCGAGCCCCGGGCATATTTTGACCAAATTAAGAAGGCATTGACTGAGGCGCCTGTGCTAATCAGTCCGGATTATTCCAAGGATT
Organism: Picea engelmannii; assembly: GCA_009831015.1. NCBI lineage: Eukaryota > Viridiplantae > Streptophyta > Pinopsida > Pinales > Pinaceae > Picea > Picea engelmannii. Next base: position 64,878 of record ML805410.1, on the reverse strand, counting down.
TCCTGATTTTTTCTTTTGCTTCATGTGATACAGTGGCGGCGGTCTTATTGCAGAGAAATCAAGAGGGGCGTGAGCAGCCCATTGCCTTCTTCAGTAAGGCGTTAAGAGATGCAGAGAGCAGGTATGAAATCATGGAGAAACAGGCCTACGCCTTAGTGAAAGCTCTTAAAGATTTCAGAGTCTATGTCTTGCATTCAAAAGTAACGACATATGTTCCTTCAGCTTCCGTGAAGGACATCCTTGTACAACCCGACATAGATGGGAAAAGAGGTCGATGGATCGCTAGAATTCTGGAATTTGATTTAGAAATAAAGCCCACCAAGTTGGTTAAGGGGCAAGGTTTAGCCAAGCTATTGGATGAATCCAATTGAGAAGCCTTGGGAGTTAATTTCATTAATACTCGACCAGGATCACAGCGAGCTGAGTCACCCAACCAAGACTCTCAAGATGGCTTATCGCTGGCAGAATGTGCTTGGTATCGTGACATTCTGTATTTTCTGCAGAAGCTGAAGCCATCAGATGGAATGGGAAAAATCAAAGCAAGGGCTCTAAAGCTCAAGGCAGTTAGGTATTGCCTCATTGATCAAGCCTTATACTGGAAGGACCCTCTAGGGGTATTTCTGAGATGCCTGGACCCGCAGGAGGCCCAGAAGGTTATGTTTGATTTTCATAGCGGCCTTTGTGGAGGTCATCATTTCTGGAAAACCACGGCTCACAAGATACTCCGAGCCGGTTATTATTGGCCTACTTTATTCCCCGACGTCTGTAGGGAGATCAGAGCTTGCACCAAATGCCAAAAGTTCTCAGGTAAGCAACAACTCAAACCGTTGCCACTAAAGCCCATAGTAGCTTCGACACCTTTTCAGCAGTGGGGGTTGGACTTCATCGGAGAAATTAATCCTCCCTCAAGTGGTCAGCACAGCTGGATCCTGACTGCAACCAATTACTTCACCAAGTGGATAGAAGCTGTCCCCACCAGAAGCACATCACACAAAGTAATTATCAGCTTCCTGGAGGATATCATAGCCTGATTTGGCTATCCCAGCAGAATCGTCACTGATAATGCTGCTTCTTTCACATCCGAAACTTTAATTAAGTTCTGTGAGCAGTTCCAGATCTCGCTAATTCACTCCACCCCCTACTATCCCCAGGGCAATGGTTTAGCAGAATCCTCCAACAAAAGCTTGATAAAGATCATCAAAAGATTGTTAGAGGATAACAAAAGAGCTTGGGATTCGAAGTTGAAGTTTGCTCTGTGGGCCGATCGTGTCACCACGAAGAAGTCCCTGGGCACTTTGCCATTTCAACTAGTCTATGGAGTAGAGGCAGTTTTCCCTACTCATCTCGCCTTACCGGTGGTGAATTTCTTTCAGGAATACGAGGGAGAGCCAGATCATATGATCAGAAGAATTCACTAGATAGTGGAAGCACAACAGATCAGAGAACAAGTGAGGGAAGCAACTTAGAGTCATCAATAGAATATCAAATGGGCTTTTGACAGAAAGGTCAGGAAAAAGGAGTTCGAGATCGGGGACTTGGTATTCAAGTGGGACGCACCCAGACAGGATAGAGGCAAGCACAACAAATTTGACGCCCTCTGGATCGGCCCCTTTAAAATCTCTGAGATTTTCTCCAACAACACATATAGGTTGCAGGATCTGGAGGGTGAAGAGGTTTTCAATAGCCCAGTGAATGGGCATTTTCTGAAAAAGTGTTTTATTTGAGCCTTAAACGGCTCCTCTATTTGTAAATATTTTCCTGTTTTCTTGTTTTATTTCCTTTTTCATGTTTTCCGGCTTAATAAGTGACTCCATAGCCCAATAGCAAGGCACTGAAGCTACAGAAGAAGTTCTTAGCGCATCGCAGGGACGACTCTATCCCCCATGGAGCCTAATGTTAGCGATAATTCTCGTCTTGGGATCGAGAGCATTCGGATCTGCAAGTTACATGAGAAGTGCCCGAGCGTAGCATGAGAAAACCTCGTTTTTCATCTTCCAATCAAGCGAGGGGGAAAAGTATGTTTTCAACGGCCAGGATCCATGTATAGAGCAGATCAACGATCGGCGGGTGATCGTGGTTAGCAGAGTTGCGCCAGGATTAGCGCAGTGGGTAGCGCTTGTATATCACCAAAAGGATCTCGGCCGTCCATCCAGAGGGGACACCTGGCAACAAATAGAGCCATCTTGGCGCCTCGCTCATCGCAGCTCCAATGCGCAAAAAACAGCTCCATCATATCCCAATTCACGAAGTAGCGAGAGCATTTTGGACCTGGGGCCCACTGCAACGTCGGATGAGTTTGGGACCATCAGATTTGAGGGACGCGTGGTGCGCGATCAGGCTCCTCACCTTTTCACCCATTGCGACTTCGAAACATAAGGACCATCCTCCTCCCAGCCATGAGACGCGAAGCACCGAAAGCATAGGAGCTGGGACCCGCAACATCCACGAAGCATTTTCAGCCGTTCATCCAAAGGGGACACCTGGCAACAAGTTGAGCCGTCTCGACGTTTCTCCCGTCGCGACTCCAAGGTGCAAAAAGAAACTCTGTTGTGTTTCGATGCACGAGATGTCGGGAGAGTCCTAGACCCGGGCCCACAAAGGTATCGGGTAAGTTCTAAGCCGTCAGATCTCAGAAGGACACGTGGTGCCAGATTAAGCCTTCTCGGCATATCGCTCATCGCAATTCCAATTAGCGAAGGTTAGTCCTTGTATATTCACGAACGCCGAAAGCATATGGTCATAGCCCATGGTCACTTGAGGAAAGGAAGGGGCTGCATAAAGAAGGCCAGAGGCGTCGAGTTCAGTTGCAGAGAAGATCATCGCAACCTCCAGGTGCCATCGGATCTGATCTCCTTACTGTTCTCGCTTGGAGTAAATGACGGTAGGTGTGGGTGGTTGAGACTTCCATTCATTCATTAAGTAAGGGAATGGAGGTTCTGGCAAGTCGTCTGCCCGAGAAGGTCCTGTGTATCGATTTTCCCAGAGAATCCACGCCAAAGTCCTCGACTCAACAGAAAAGTCTGCGCACGCTAGCCCAACACTTAATGGCTCGGCTACTCTCCTTACAGGAGCCATGCTTAGTTAAGATGGCACTTAAAAGAAGACATAAGTACGAGTTTGACTGAAGGGACACCCGACTTTGAGTGACTGTACACGCCTCGGTGAGGTGAAGTTTCTTGAGTATATAGACTCAGTTTTTGTATTTTGTAAGTATCGATGGTTGAGCAGAGCTCCCTACTGTAAAGTTTTAACTGCTATTCTAGTTTTCAGCTTATGCATTTGTATGGGAGATTTCTTGTTTTATGACAGACAGTTCTTCTTACTCCGTCTAATTTTCATCTCCTGCTAAGAGAGTTCGTGATTGACTGAGTCGAGCGAGTTATTGTGGTTATGTTATGATAAAAGATTTATTATTGCATTGCTGCATTCTCTGGCTTTGCATTTGAATGTAAGATGATATCGCATTTAGATGTTTTCTTCCTCAGTCTGTTAGAAACCTGTTGTTTATAACAAACCTCCACTTTTCTCTTGTACAAGTCTTCCGCCTATTCACCCTTTACTACAACTCACTGTCTGAAGTTTACGCAAGACCTCACTTGCTCAGGGATACCTGGCCTAGTTTCAGAGTTGGAACGCTATTGTTTTGGGTTTCCCGCCATTCGATCACCCATCTATGAACAACCGTGACATAAAACTAATGGGCGTCGGGCTCTGCTCCTGTTAGCAATCTAGGAGTGACTTCCGTCACCAACAACCATGTTTTCCTGAAAGTGAAAACTAATAGGAGTTCCCTAAAGTTGGGAAGTTGCGCCAAGTTGGCAGCAAGATTTTGTGGGCCATCTGAAATCCTGGAAAGGATTGGGCCAGTTGCATACATGTTTGCATTACCTGCATCTATGACTGTACATAATGTGTTTCATGTTTCACTGCTTAAGAAATATGTGCCTGATGCTAATCATGTTATCGATTGGACTATGATTTAGGTAGAACCAGAAGGTGTCCTGCAAGTGCATCCTGTGCGCATATTGGACAGGAAAAGAAAACAGCTCCGGAATCGAGCTATAGAGCTTGTAAAGGTCCAGTGGACCTGGTACGGTCCTGAAGACGTGACATGGGAGCATGAAGAAGT
>ML805410.1:40009-60126 GCA_009831015.1 Picea engelmannii | reverse complement strand
AAGCCATGTGCATATTATTTTATCCTAAGTTCCTAGCAAAAAGGAAAGGCGTGTACAGGGAGGCATGCGGATGGAACGCATGCAGTTCCCAGGGTGACAAATGTCCACCCTGATGCATGCAAATAAAACAGAAAGGAACAACCATGGGGGGGGATCTCCCTCATTCCATTCAACCCAACTTCCCGGAGGAGGAGCCATGCGATCCAGTCAGTAAGAGACTCCGTGTATGTCTGATACAGAGAGGAAGCCTGTGTTTTGAGTGGAAGAATCCATGTACACCCCTATTTATAGCCGTGGAGTCCGTCTGTGAGAGAAAACCAGTGTGCGCATTCCCTGAATGAAATGTCCATGTTAATTTTGGGGAAGAGCCTCTGTTTGCCCAGGAAAAGCTGAGCGAGCTTGTGCGTGGAGCCCTATTCTGAAATCTTGACCATGAGAACATCCTGTGACTGCTGAACCGGTTCTTGGGAAGCTTGTGTCTATTTTCCTTATGTTTGTTGTGGCACATAGTTCTAGACTGTGTGAGGCGTGATCACCTGTGAGCGACTCCCTCCAGGTGAGAGAGTGCGCAGAGGAAGGAGAGAGCTCTTGGAAGGAACCCTATAGCTTCCACAGAACCCAGAGACTTTCGATCCGGTCTGTTCCTATAACCTAAGGTAAGGGAGACTGGCAGCCGAAGGACTGTCCAGGTGACAGAGAAGGTGCACTCTCCTGGGGTGGAACAGGCATGTGGGGAATGAGGGTCTGTGGGCAGTGAGAGTGGGAGATTCATGTGAGAGCATTCTTCCTGGTGGTTGTGTGTGAATGAATTCCCTGTAACCTCAGCCTGAGTCTGGATTCCTTTCCCTGGGGTGGAGCTCAGTCCCAGCTTGGGGGTGACCCACTTTTGAGTTGAGGAGCAGTGCATTCTACGGCTGGGAGGTTCGTGGAAGGCCTGCATTTGGTTGGTGGATTTCTCCACTGTCACAAGATCAGTGTTTAATTATATTTTTACCACATTTTATCATGACTGTACTGGATCTGTTATCATGTTTTCCGCTGTGTAAATGAATTACTGTTGAAGCTATGGATTGTCTAATTATAACATTAACTATATGTTTATTCTGAGAATTAAAATATATCTCTTTGTTGTTACGCATGTGATTGCACAATTCTGTATGTTTTATGTAAAAGTCCATGTACAGATTGGTTAGCGAGAGGTTTGAAAGCCTCGGTAATGAAAGGTGACACTACACAAGGCCAAGTGGATTGAGGTTGGAAGGGTGAGGGAACTTTACCCTCATCTTCACATAGACTGAAAATAGTCTTTTGGAGGTCCAAAAGCTTCCCAATGGGGAGGTGTGATCAGGGGATCAAATTTTGCTCAAAAATTCAAAGTGCTCAGAATCACTTCAAACCAGACGAGAGCGTAGGTCTCGTCGTTGCAAACCCAACGCAACTCATTTCGTCTCAAACGGATGTCGAGAGCGAGAGATATTGCAATCTGTTCATGAAGTCAAACAGGCAAAAAAAATGATGCTGACTGTACAGTCCGTATAGTCCGTACAGTATGATGTGGCAGGGCCGTACGACCATACGATGATGTGTCAGATGGTGATGTGGTAGATACTAATTGGAAGGAATGGTCGAATCAGGAAGCGACATGTGGCATTTTGTTGGTCAATGGTAAGGTGCCACGTGGCCCAGTCATGGGCTGCCAAGTGGCACCCCTTTATTGGTTTATGGGTTGTTATGTAAAATTATTGGAGTCCGTGGGGTTCGACCCCCGGACCTCCCCACCACATAGCTTTCACAAATTCCGATCGACCAATAGGTTACACATTATGCCTTGTAATATAAATGCGTTGTATTGTATTTGAATTCAAGTTTGTAACCGTTGGCAGGGGGGTCGGGCCGGGGCTTAGCCCCGGCCCGCAGTCATTTGATTACATATGTGACCATACCATATATGTTATAGCCTGACAGTTGCTTGGAGCGGGAATTATAATACAAGCCCGTGGTTCTATGTTATATACCATATGCCCACGACCGGAGCGGGGAGTTAATGTGGTTGGCACGGTTGTAACCATTTGGCCCCTTTTGCCTATACGCGCGGTCGTATGAACCCACATGCCCAGGTGCTAGGCGGTTAGGGGCTAGTGCGCCCTTAAACGTCCTACTGTTTGCACTGTTGGCACGGTTGCACCCGGTGCTGGGTTTTCATGCTATTTATTGCATGTGTGCCAGGTTCATTCAAGGGGGGTGCGTTTTGTAGATGCAGAGACAACAAGCTTGAAGGGGGGACTTTCAGGAGGCCTAACTTCTTCGTTTTTCGACCGATTGAGGTGCCGAAAGAGCCCAGACAGGGGTTTTGGGACGCTCTGAAGCCATTGGAGCAGTCATTTGGTCAGTTTGAGCATTGTAAGACGTGTTTTTGAGCACTTTTGAGAAATTAATAATAATGATCCATTGGAAGCTGGACCAGGAGATGTAGCCCAAGAGAGGGGTGAACTCCTTTATCAATTGTTGTGTTTATGTGCTTATGTTCATTGATTATGTTGTTGTCTATGTGTATTTTGCATGAGTAATCCCTTAATCTATGTGTTGCAAACTGATCCATTTTCTTTAAACACATAACATTTACATTGCAATAATTTCAAGTATTTCAAGTCTTCTTCAATTTTTAGATCAGAGATGCAAGTTCTTCACTTTTTCTTTCCAGTATGCATTTAATTGACCGATCCAATTTTTGGATGGGAGATATTATTGTCTTCTTCTTGTTTATGTCATGTTGGTGACAATGGTGCCAAAAGGAAGGACCATGTTTAAATAGAAATTTTCTTCATCTTTTAACTCCGCCTGCAAATGTTCGAGCAAATTATGTGCCCTCGTTCCAGGGGAAGTCATGGTTTGTGATGTTTCACACGCCTCAGTAATCGGTTCCATTATTTTCTTGATATTATTCTCCACATATCCTATACACAATGCGAAGAGGTTAGAGGATCCTTTTAACTTGGCTATAGGGGTGGCAGGCATGGATATTGCCAAAGGATTGACAAGCAATGATATAGGAATCAAAGCCTCTTCCAATTCCTTGACCTGGTCCTTCAGTCTGGCATTCTTCACCTCAATGCCTCCAATAGAATCATCAAGTGAATCTACAGTCGCTATGTGAAGTCAGAAGATTTGGGACGGCTGCATGTTTGCAAGGTTAAGATTTGAACGAGATTTTCCTTTCTTATTTTTTACATCTTTTTTTTCAATAATCAATTTTTTGGACTGGCTATAAAAAACAGCGCTCTGGAACACGAAGGATTCATCTTCATCAAAAATTTTGGTATCATATATGTCCATTGGACGACTATGCTAGATTGTGTCTCAGGGCCGATCAAGGTAGTGGAATACGCTATCCAGATCAGGCTCAAGTTCCATGTTCTGACTCTGAATTTTAGGCTTTTCCGCCTGTCCCACAATTTTTTTTCTCTTCTTGTCTATTGGAAGCTTGTGAGAACAATCAATTTTAGGGTGAGGAGGGTCATTATCTCCTCCTCCGTTTGAAGAAATCTAAGTTTCTTTGTTGTGGTGGTGGGCCTTTGGAGCGATGCTCCGGGATGTCATACTTTTGGGAGTGTTATTCACCGACTGAACACTCTTCTCACCAAGGCCTTTTCCCTGTTGCTTGTAAAATTCAATGGTGTTGTGCAGTGTGTCTAGGTTGTCGAAATTAGAAGTAGGAGCGTTGTCGCCAGTGTCTTTGTTTTCGGTCAGGTGTTTTTTGAAAAAATAATTGCTGAAGCCAAGTGTTTGTAAATGTTGTAAAAAAATATTACTGGGGTCGAACCCTCTTAGGATTTCAGCAAATCTTAGGTTCAAGTTGCTAGAATGGGCTACGAATTGATCAATTTTGTTGACATTCTTCATCACGAAGTCCCTGAATTTCCAAGGAAGAGGAATGAACTATTTTTTTCTCTTCTCTTGGAATAGATGCAACCAATAGTTGTATTGCCTCACTATTTCTGTAACAAACATTCTGTCCATAATGTGACATGGAAGGAGAGAAGGTTTTTCCCTGGAGCCAAAAATCATTATCACGTTGTAATTATCCAGTTGTTCAAGTGCTCCCTTCCTATCCAAAAAATTGGTTGTATGTTCAAATATGTGGGGAGAATCTTCTCCTAACAACAAAACTTTGAAAATAGACATAAAGCCATTAAAAACCTCATAAAAATAGTGGGAGACCTTGTGATTCCACAAGGCCTGGTACCAGAACGTTACTGGGTCGAATTCCCAGTTGAACTTCTTGGACAGAGACAGTTTTGGAAACTAGCAACAATGTGCTATTGCAAAAAAAAAGTAGGATGACATATAAAATTTCTTATCCTTTTTGAATCTTGACAATTGGGAACAAATTTCATGGGAAATTAGCTTGCCCCAATAAAAAATGGCTTGTTCCTTGACCGTGAAATACAAAATATAAAGAGTCATCCAAAAAATAGTTGTTGTGGACTCTTGTCTCGTTATTCTTGTAAATATCCAGGAAATTTCTTGGAATGGATTTCTAAATGAACTAACCTACAAGCTTGTGATATCTTTAGGAATTACCATCGAGTCTTCTAAGAAATCAAGCAAGAGGTCCAAGCCGTTATTATGCTTTATTAGGAACTTCTTGCAATATTCTCCTTTGAACGTCAATGTTGGCTTCGACAATATTAACATATGTTGGAAGACCTGAGGTGACAAAGAAACAGAAGAGCGGTTCCGCAGTGGCATAATTCTTTTGTCTGAAATAAATTTATCGGTGCACCAAGAGACCAACTCCTTACAGTAAAAAACTTTAGGGATACAGCCTGCACGAGAAATCCCATAGGTCCAAATTACTTTGTTCTAGGTGGCAGGGGATGAGTAATAAGAATATTCCCTGGACCACTGAAAGTTTTGGTCCTCGCACCCGAAGATGTTTACTGTATCTCCACATAACTGTTGTCGAGTTGATGCCATAGTGTTACACATCAAAACTACTCATTTCAATGATGATCTATTGTCGTCATTTTAAGCGTTACAAGTGTCACATTTTATCCATAAGTGTTGCAAGTCTTGTAGACATCATACAGTCATATTGGCTATGTCGTGTCTCAAACAACATCACAAGGACACTTCAAAGACACTCTCAAAGAATGATTTAAGAAGGAGAAATCACATGACAATGAGTACAAAGCTTCTACCATGAAAAAGACCACTCAAAAGTTATTTTTGAAGGCCAGCGCTCCCCTACCCACTATCAAGGAGTGCCAACGCTCCCTGCCCTCCTTTGAGGGAGAGTTGCAACACTTTGTGCCCAATTCTAGGGGAGTGCTGGGCAGTTTGAAGAAATCTTGGGTTATTCAGAAAAATCAGGGAAAAATCCCCCTCATCTCTGGAGTTAGTTGGATTCGAATATGAGGTCAAGGATGGATCTTAGGGAGGATGCAAAACTATTGGAGAAAGATCCTTAACCTATCCCAAGAATCTCTAAAGTGGTTAGGCCTCTCCAAGACTATATAAGGATGCCTCTTCATGGTGAAAAAGGAAGACATTGAAGGCATCAAACTTATGATCGAGATAATCAGTGAAGCATAGTCATTTTGTTTGTGGATCATGTGATCAAGGGATTGGACAAGGAGAGCTTGGTGAGGCTGTTGCATCTGCATCAAAGGCCTATAAGTATCTCTAATAAGTTCTCATTAATACATGTGCTTGGCCTGTTTCCTTCAAGATTGTGTATGCCTACATGAACTTGTCTTTAATGGATAAGTTTTAGACTAATCGTAGTAGAATAGGAAGCATGTTTTGTCTTTTATTGGATTGTAGGACCTATTGAAGAGCTTGTGGATCGGATCTCAACTTGGAACTGGGTGAGGAAAAACATCATAAAAAGGTACATCTTCTTCCTCTTCTCTATAGATTAGTTTAGCTAGGTTTAAAGGGATGTCAATGACCAAAGTTAGCACCTTTCTGTCTTGATATTATATATTTAGGGTTCAAGAGGGAATCCACCTTTTCATAGGGGGATTTTCCTATAACAGAAATTGGTGACTCCACTAGGGAGCGAAGCTTTCAGTTTTGGTTTCCTTACTTGGTATTATTTTTGTCCTTTGCTCACTTTAGATCTTATTCATGATGTGTCTCTGATTCTTATATGTGTTGTTGGCCCTTGGATTCATTACATACACACTCAATTTCTAGATTTCCTGAGATTTTTTGAGTTCTGGGCAATATTTTGGTCTTCTGAGAGCCCAGTGCTCCCCTGCCTCTACCACCAGAGCATTGGAACTCCCTTGCAGGCTCCCATAGAGCATCGACACTCCCTTGCAGGCTCCCACAGAGCGTTGCAATGCTTTGGTACCCTTGACACCAGAGTGCTGGCCATTTTCTGCTAAAAATATTTTTGGGGGTTGATCTCTGAGTCTAGTTTTTGCTTTTTCACCTGCTCAGGGCTATTACCATCTCAGTGTGTCCTTGTTTTTGGCCTCACACATTTTGGTTTCTAAGAATTGATGATGTTTTGTTTGGATTTTTGACATCTTTCTTCCTTAATCTGAGTCACTCTTTTTCCCTGCGATTTGGAGTCGACCCACTGCTTTTTCACTTATCTGATTGAATGAAAGTTGTTGTAAGGAAATTCAAATATCTGTGCACCATTCCATTTGATCTTTGAGGTCATTTTTTTAGGCATTTTCTTCTGTTTTGAGTTTTTTGTTCTTCTTTTTGAAAATTTAGTTGTCTTTGTGTTTCTTGTTTGATCAAAACGAGAGTGTTTTTTGTTTATGTGAAGTTGGTTTTCGATTGCTTAAATCTCATATATATTGAAGTCTGAATGACATAGGAAGCTTCACATCAAACTAATTATCAGTCGCATTTAAACAAAAGGATATATTTCATGATTGGTTTTTGGATATTAGAATGCATTTCTGAATATTTTAGCATCATATTGGATTCTTGATTGAGAAACAATTGCATGAGGTTATTGCATCTTAGTGTTTGACAGTGAAAGGAAATTTCCTTCTCCTTCCCTTAAATAGACATTCATTGAAAGAAAAGACTGCTTATCATTTCTTATGCATTTTTTTTGGGAATTGAGTCACAATATCATCAATTTCACTCTCATACACCCCTGAGTAAAGAATAGTTGCAAAATCAACGCTAATTAAAATTGATCTAGAAATTTTTGTTTTTAGAATCTTCCACCAACATTAGACTAGCATTAGCAATTTGGATTAGGCTGTGAGTACAACTCTCCAAAGCATTCAAAACAAACATTAACATCTTGCGATAGGGAGAGAAAATCCAATTTTTGTATAAGCTTTCTGGGATCCCCCTCTCACACAAGGGTTACGCACGAGGTCACATTCGAGAGAGTTATGAATATTATCCCTCTGTGGTTCAACCATTCGTTGTAGTCAAATTGTATATTGGGGGTTCTTCTTGAGCTTCAACTGTCTTCATTTGGTCTTGGTGCTTCGTGAATCTCGAATCCGTTTAGGGTCCTCTGGAGTTCTATCGGTCCACTTGTCCTCAGTTCTCTCGAAGGATTTCGAACTTGTTATCCTACCCATATGTTCGGACTGGACTATCAACTGCACCCACCCAAGGGTCGACTGTGAGTTGGTGTCCTTAGTAGCCATAATATTTAGGGTTTTTTACACAAGGTGACGGTGAAGGGAAGTCTTTGTTGTACCTGGAACAGACAGCGGTCAAACTCACTCGGGCTCCTTGGAGGGTAAATCCACAATTATTGTGTGGAATCTTGCACCAAGGCATAAGTCCATTAAGTAGGTCACCATTGTAACTGTTCCACCTGCTCATATCCTAGCCCCTCCTTGACTTGGTTACATGACGTTGGATTTCATCACCAACTAGTATGACCATCGAGAGAAGGTTTTGTTTTCTTGGTTTTGATTCCTAGATTTTATTAGTGTACGTTGATTCTTTTCATTAGTTGGCCATATATTTTTTCTGTAAAGTATTTGGTTCGGGCAATATTCCTCCACGTCGTTCATGTAGAATGAAATGGATACCCCCAGAAGATCCCGAGGGTTACCAACCTTTGCCTACTGATCCACTAAAGGGATCTCCTCAACAAAGTGAGGTTCAGGACACCACCACTTCACAAGTGGAAATAAATGACTATTTAGAACATTTCTGAATTTTCGATTCTCTAGAGTCTTTTTGACTTCCTCACGGTTACGAGAGACGTATTCTCCGACTAAATTCATCCAGAGAACTTATTTTTGATACTTTTGGAATATCGACCGGACCCCTCACAGGCCTTGAAGGTGAGAATCCTTTTTGGACTACTAACATATTTAGAAACCCGCCTCTCCCAATGCAGGATATTTTCGGCTCAGGGGCAGGTTCTGATATACCTGTCATCTCCCAATTCCCTGAAATGTTTGCTACTTACATGATACCATTAGATCACTTTTCTAGTACACCCAACAGTGCCACTATCATGTCAGACACACAGTCCGTTAGTCCTTGCTCAACCATTTCTCTCTAGATGGCCCATTCCACTATGGTACCGCATGTTGCTACAATCCCCACCGGAGATGTGACACCATCCCAGGATCCAATTGGAACACCAATTAGACCAAATATGTCAATTCCACTTGGGTACAGAGCTCTGAATCCTTCCATTTCCAACACTACTTAGGTTACACCTATATTGTTTGGAATTTTTGTTCCTCCTAGATATAACGCCACTGTTGGTTCTATACCTACACCTTTATTTGGAGGAGTTGGTCTTGGTGGCTCTAACCTGGTTGGAGCCTTCGATCATTCATTCACTTATGATTTCCAGATCCATTTAGGAAATCAACCTCACACTAGGGGGAAACCTCCATTTGGGAGCCAAACGTAAATGGGGACACAATCTCAACTTGGGGGCAAATCTCAGACTGGAGTTCATAACTCGTTGTATGGAAAGAATGTGACACCAAATCCTTGGCACATTCCTTTTCCAGGAAATCCGCTATTCCCTGGGGGGAAACATCCTCAAGGATAACAACAACCTTGTACTCCTCATGGACAAAATGATTATCCCCCTTATGGGAAAACCCATCAACCAACTTACAATCCTTGGAACCCATCAGGTTATCCTCCATTTGCAAATGTTTCTTAACCATCATTGAATCCTATTTATTCTGGTCAACAACAATCGTATGTAGGAGGACCTACTGGATACAATTATCCACCTAACCCAGTTTACGACCCTACTTGTGTCCCTATGCCACACTAGTATCACCCTCAAGTTAACCGACAACTACCATTTCTTGCGACTCTGGATCTCCCAGACTTGTCTCGGTTGGATAATGATCCTATATTGCATTATCCCTTTTGGCCAGTGATCCCTGCTAAATTACGTTTTGATATTCCAAAATTTGACGGTAAACCTAGAGAAGACCCAAACAATCATATGATGACTTTCCATTTATGGTGTTGATCAAACTCCTTAATGGACGATTCTATACGTTTACGTCTTTTTCAACGAACACTTATGGGCTCAGCAACCAAGTGGTATATTGAACTTCCACGTGGTTCGTTCCAAGATTTCAAATCCCTTGCTATGTCATTTCTCATGCACTTTCAACTACCCATTTGTTACGAGATGGGTACCGAACTTTTAACCTCCCTTCGCCAGACCAACTTTGTGAATATTTCTGATCATATTCACGAATGGAGACAACGATGAAGGTTAATCAAAGCAATCATTCATGACCAGTTATTGTGGTTTACTAAATCACTTACCCCCGATTGATCGTGATGTCACCATGGGTGGTGTAGTCATCGAGGAAGAGGCCATTGCTTGGGCTCACCACTTAGATTTGGTCTATTCATAATTTTTTACTTTGTATGAGTTGATCCCAAATGCTACCCGTGCAACTATCGATCCATCTAAACCATCATCCACATCACATACGAATGGATTTATCGGCTTCGTCAAAACCCAATATTCTTCCCAATTGAATGGAATGGAAAATCGATCTGCTTCGGCACCCACTCCCAGTTCAACCTCACTCTCCTTTACCTCCCCCTCAACTCAAATCTCTAAGGTGAATGTAGTTCACTCTGCCCCTTCACAACAATTTGGAGGTAAGAACAAGACAAAGAACAAACCCAAGAAGAATAATAACAATGAACAACCCAAATCTCAAAACCCACCACCTGCTACCGAAAAGAAACCACAACGAAAGCTGAAATTCCCATGTCTTATTTGTGGTGACGATCACTACACTTGAGACCGTCCACATCATGATGAAGTGGAATTTTTTTTTAAGGGGAATTCCGAACATGCCGTGCTTACTCAACCTTTTCCTCAACAACAATCTATGGTTACTCAAACCTCCTCTCCAAGGGGCAGTTCCAACCACCCTTCTCATGATGAAGCCTCGACAAGTGCCCATATTTATATGTTTAACAAGATTGATTTAACCACCCGCTCTACGACCTATGACACGCTAGCTAAATCTGACAAAGGAAAGGTCACTAATTGTACTTTACCAAATCCATCACCATCCTCCATTAGTCCTCCATATGTTAGTCCTCCGTCTTGATCGCTTCAGATAGAGAAACCTACGTTCAACTCTATATTACGCCCTCCCAAGAGAACTATCTGTAAATCTACTTTTAATCCTAGTTCACGTGTCGCCCAGAACTACAACATTGTTGAAGATTTGGCTCAAGAACCGTGTTCTATGTCTACGTTAGAAGTTCTACAACACTTCGCAAGTCAACATAGAATGATCTTGGCTGCTATTAGCACTTTTGATCTTGAGTCGTCCAACAATATCACATTTAACCTGGACAATATTAAGTCTCGACTCTCTCACCAACTTGCTTTTCAAATTGATGTTGTTGTTCATAATCAACAAATTCACCACACTATCTTGGATGAGGGAGCCTCTACTTGTGTCATGTCTTTAGCTTATTGGAAAGGCTTAAAATCACCTGCACTTAACAAATCCCCAACGATGTTGTGCGCATTCGATGGGTGAGGTTTTCATCTTCATGGTCTTTTGTAATCCCTATCCATCCAGTTGGGCGGAAAAATTGTCTTTGTTGACGTCGAGGTGATCGATGCTCCCCTCGATTACAACTTATTACTAGGAAGAAGTTGGTTTTATGCTATGAATCTCGCCGCTTCATCGGTGTTTCAATGTGTACAATTTCCTCTTCAGGGAAAAATTGTCACTATTGATCAGTTAGATTTCTGTACACCTGATGCCCACGCTCCTGCTACCAACAATATTCCTTTCTTGGGAGATCACAAGATCATGTATGAAAGTGTTGGTGTAGGATTTTTAAAATATTCCACCCTTATGGGTACCTTCCCTACACTAATCCCTCCTACCACACATCATATTTCCACAGTCAATATGATTTCGACTACGACTTATCAGTCTTTGGAATCATCTGATCCCTGGATTATACTTAGTCCTCTAGAGTTCGATGCACTAGGTGACACCATCCCACTTAGTCTGGCTAAGTCTTCATATGCTTCTATTCAATCAACCTCTCCTTCCTCGGATGACCAACATCTCTTGCCACCTGACACCTACTCGATGCCATCTTGGTTTCATTCTTTGACGTCTTCCTTTGACTACATTTCTCAAATATTTCCATCCAATGAATCTATTGTGGAAATGCTTAGCATTGAAGACGTACCTTAGGATGATAACCATCATTGATCCTCTTTTCTTCCACCTCTTGAAGAAATACAGGACGATATACACTCTATCTTCCCCCCACCCCGATGTTGTCGACTTTCCACAATAACCCATACTTACACAAGATACTATTTCCGAGGGGAATTTAGGCAACATTACTTCTATTGTTGTTATTGACATTTCGATCAAGGAAGGTGTTGTGGAAAATATTAATGTCGGTGCTAATTGTTCGCCCGAGGATGTGGTTTCTTATACCGCTTTATTTAAATAATTCTGCGATGTCATCGCTTGGAGCTACGAAGAAATGTCAGGGATCGATCCTTCGATCATTGTGCATGAGATTATAACTTACCCAAGTGTAAAACCTCTTCTACAGAAACTCCGCCTAGTCCATCCTAAGAAGATAGCGGCTATTATGGCAGAAGTTGAGAAATTATTGAAATCTGGCTTCATCTATCTTATCCCTTTGACGGAATGGATTTCAAATATTGTTCTAGTCACTAAGAAGCAAGAGACCATTCATGTCTGTGTTGATTATAGGGACCTCAATAAGGCTTGTCTGAAAGACAACTACCCTATGCCCTTCATCGACTAGATCATTGATAATTGCATAGGTAGTGTGATTTTCTCTTTCATGGATGGTTTCTCAGGGTACAACCAGATTGACATTTTACCTGTTGATCAGCATAAGACAACCTTCATCTGCCCGTGGGGAACTTTCATCAATCCAAAAATACCGTTTGGCCTAAAAAACGCTGGTGCTACATTCCAACGGGCCATGTCATATGCTTTCCACGATATCAAACATATTGCGGAACCTCAACTCGATGATTTACCTGCCCATTCATCCAATCGATCAAACCATTTTGGTCATCTACAGGTTATTTTTCTTCAATGTGGGTTCTACCGCATTCATTTGAACCCACACAAGTGTATCTTTTCTATTGAATCGGGTCGACTCCTTGGCTTTGTTGTTTCCAAGGACGAGATTTGGGTGGATCCCTTAGAAATTAAGGCTATCCTTGCTTTACCCCTACCTAATAATTTGACACAACTCCAAATTTTGCAGGGGAAAGCGAACTTTCTTCGTCGTTTCATTTGTAACTGCGATGAGATTACCAAAGGATTTATGCGATTATTGCAGAAAGACACTCCTTTCATCTGGAATGACATTGCTCAGCGATATTTTGCTACTCTTAAGCATGCATTGACCAATGCACCTCTTTTGCATCCTCCGAATTATACGAAGGACTATATCCTTTACTTAGCAGCCTCTACTTCCACTATTGCTATGGTGTTAGTTCAAGAGGACCCTAACGGTGAAGAACATGTGATATATTATTTGAGAAAAATTCTATCTGGTTCAGAGCTCCGATATTCACATGTTGAGAAGTTGGCTTTGGAAGTCGTCATCGTTGTCCAGAGATTTCGTCATTACATTTTTCTATGCACCACCATAGTTATCGCGGACTCTAACCCCATGTATCACATTCTGACACATCAAGTTCTTTGGGGGACATATTCCAAATGGATCGTCATCCTTCAGGAATTCGATCTCGAGTTTGCTAAGTCCAAATCTAAAAAATCCTTGGTGTTTTTGGAGCTTATCTGCGACCTTCCCCATGCTAATGAAGATACTGAGCTCATATATTCTCTCCCCGATGAAAATTTGTTCCTCATCAACACGTTCGATCCTTGGTATGAAGATATCCTCCTTTATCTCCAGACCCAACATTTTCAACCTGATATCTCTCGTGAAGAACGTCGACGTATTCGTCACCATTCTCGTTGCTACCTTATCCTCAATGACACTTTGTATCGTCGTGGTATTGATACTATCCTATGATGATGTTTGACTCATGAAGAGGCTGAATGCATTCTTAATGACTGTCACTACTAATGGATTTACTCCTTTCCAGTTAGTATATGGCATAGAAGCTATTTTACCAATCAAGTGCGAAATTCCCTCATTGAAACTCAAAGTAGAACTCCTGTCTCACACTTTTGTTGAAGAAGAACACTTCTTACACCTGACCAGGTTGTGGATGAAACACGTCGTGATGTTTCTCTCGTTAACGAGACGTATCAAAAGCAAATCAAGAATCAATACGAAAAATCTGTCCATCCTCATACTTTTTCCGAAGGAGACCTAGTCCTCATTTACGACCAAGATCATGATAAGTTAAGGAAATGGAAGTTAGAACCTCGGTGGCATGGTCCTTACATTGTGAAACATGTTTTACATAGAGGCACCTACGATCTACTTGACTACGATGGAATATCCCTGGGTGAGCCCCAAAATGGGCTTTACCTTAAGAAGTACTATGCATAGAACATCTAGCATGCGTGCTTTGTACACTATTATATTTTTAGTTTGGTGTGTCTTTTTCTCTTGCATGCACTAGTTTTTCCTTAGAAACTCATACTGTGTCTTGTGTTTGCATGCGTAGATGGCATCTTCCTTTCCTATCTTTGTCGGGTTTGTGGATGGCGCTAGTCGACACACCCAAAACATTGCTTCTACAGCTTGGGTCATTTACCACTCTGAAAAGTTGGTGAGTTCATGAGGTATTTGCTTAGGATTGACAACTAACAACATGTAAAAATATCATGCTGTCATCAGAATTTTAACCGAAGCCTCCTCCCTAAGTATATCTCGTATGATCATTAACCTAGACTCTCAACTTGTGGTCTGTCAAATTAATCGAATCTACACCATTCACAATCCTATCCTATTGCGTCTCCATCTACGAGTTCATCGTCTTGAAAGAATGTTTGATTTTATCGAATACAGACACATACCAAGAGAACTTAATAAAACTTCAGATTCATTAGCCAATTACATCATGGATCGGTATCTCACACATAGATGAGGTTTCATAAAGGAAATAAATCATACATCACATGTAAATAAAACACATCACAAAAATACATCATTATTTGTAAACATCATTCAACATCATAAAAACTTGGATATGTATATATATACGACGTGACAGAAAATGTTTGATTACATCAAAAAGTACATAGAAGGGAAAAATGTTGGGTCCTCATGCCCATAACATCGTCATACAGACTATACAAAAAACATCAGAGAGGTCCTAGTCCTCCTACATCACATTGTTCTCTAAGTAGCACACTACCGCACGGGCTACTCGTCTCAGTAAGGAGTTAATACCCTCAGGGACTCCCACTGTATGTCTCTGTATATGCAAGGGTACGTCCTGCCTCCTACAAGGAGGAACACCCATCGTGAGACCACAAAGGTTTCTCTCAACCTCTCGGAGACCCCATGATCTACTGCTATCTGAGCATCTCTGCAGCGCCCTAGTGCCGGTATCTCTGTTGGACGTGTTGTTGTTGTATCTGCACAGTGAAACGATACGTCTGTTAAAAACTCTTCTAGGTACCCCCAAAAAATAGTATAAACTTTAAAATAAAAAAACACTTGAAAATATTGTTTTGGTTTCTCACCTAACACGTCCCAGTCCATTCCATCTAGAAGAACCAGGTCCATGCTCCCCCAAAATTCCACTCTGGTGTATGGGAAGTCCTCTATAACGATTAGTTGATGTCTCAGCCAAGCAAAGAAGTCGCCTGTAAATCTGAACTCTGACTCAGTTCCCAGCCTTAGAGACAAACTTGTCCATCATTCCATACGTGGTTCACCCATTGGTCATATTGCAAGTGAAATATGTGGTTGCATCCAATGAATGTGTTCTAGGAAGAACAACACTAGAAATGAACCATATCCAAACAACTCATGTTGCCCCGTCCGACATCTTGAAATATTCTCCTTCACATTTTGAAGGAATGTTACACTCTAGTTAAACACAGTTGGATCTAAACACTGCAAACCATAGGCCACCTGCAATCTTGAAACCAAGTGCGAACTGGTACTCCCTACTAAAGTCATGATGGAAAATATAATAGAATGAAGAGGTAGATCCCTTACATATTTTATTGCAATTCTACCTCCCACCAATCTCGATCCTGGGACACAATGATTTGCCAAGTACTCTTCTTTTGGCACGGGAAGTTCCCTCTGTCCAGATAAGATAACAGGAGCCCCTCTCTTTGAGAGGCCAGTCAAGAAATACACATCCTCCAACTCGATGGTAAGCAGCTCTGTCCCAATTTGAAACCCCTACTCTGTAGTGTTCCACAACCCGATCATGTACTCGAAAAGAAGAACTTCCTTCTTCATCTTTTTCATATTAAAGAACTTGAGGAGACCGTAGTTCCTCAATGGGACCCTTGATCGGGGAATTTGCAAGGAAGCCACATCATTGATCTCATGCTCTCTTTCTTTCCACTCGATCATGAATTTCATCGAATTTACCTACAATCATCATCAATCAAAGATCATTAGTCATGTTACATTGAAAACAATTTGGGAAATAAAAGCTTAAAAAAAAATCATTTTTTTCTTTGTTTATGATGCCAATGCTCCCTTTAATATCCCATCAGAATGCCAACGCTCCTATAAAGGGTTCACCGGGGCATTCTCATTTTTTCAAAATGCTCCCCCTAACCTTTTAGAAGAGCGTCGAGGTTTTTCGGCTTTTTTCATGCTTTTTGGGTAGTGCGCTTTCACTCCTTCAACAGAGCGCTATCACATCTTCACTACGCTTGGAGGAGTTTTGGAAAATCAAGCAATACTTCCCTAGCCTCTTAGAGGAGCGTCGAGCTCATTTTTAGTGCTTTTGTGCATGTTTTGGGCAACGCCCCCTCCATCTTTTGAACAGAGCGCTAGCGCCCACCTAATAAGCCTAACAGAGCACTGAACCAAGCGGTCAACACTCCCCCTAGCCTTTTGAGGAAGTGTCGAGCCTCTTTGGTATTTAGAGACTCCTAGGGCATCTTTTTTAAAGCCCAATAATTACCCAAAACTAAAATGTAAACCATACAAATTGAAGGAAAGAAAAAGAGGACCAACTTGATCCAGACAATGACAAAAATAGATGATCGTAGCTCCGACTCCGATGAATGCAAGAATCACCCTCCAAAGCTCAATTTCTCCACTGCTAAAAATATTTGCACAAATGAAATCGTAAAAGACATTTTTACCCTATTTTACTATTATAAAATTTCATTTTTGCTAAAACATAGTTATTTTGGGTTTTGAGAAATATTTTGGAGGCATTATTAATACCCTGGTGTGTAGTTTTATCATTCTTGGCAGGTTTCAGAGAAGTTTTGTTTGATTTTTATATTGTCTCATTAACGAGCATAATATTCGTTCATTCTCACACTAAAAAAACACGAAAAAGCACCAAGTAAACTTTTATCTCTTTTTCAGACTCGCATGGATACGCGAAAAAGGAACCCCCTAGAGTCGTCTTTAAGTTCTTTTCAGACTCTCTAAACATAAAAATATTGCTGAGTGATCTTGCTTCCTTTCCCACTCGTTAAAAGGTTTGAAAGGGCATCTTTCGAGTGATAATTTATCTCTTTTTCAGCCTCGCGAGACTAACATTACGAAAAAGGACAACCGTGAAGTCGTCTTTAAGTTCTTTTCAGGCTCTCTAAACATGAAAAATCACTGATTTTACCTTCTCTGGGCTCGTTAAACAATCATACATTGAAGGGCCCATTCGTGACCGAACCCTTACCTCTTCCAGTTCGTTAAACAAAGGAAGAGGGACATACCAAAGGTGAGTTATATTGAGCATGTGTTACCCTCCTCAAGCTCGTTAAATTATAAAGAGGTACTCGTTAATCTCAATGGGGGAAAATTTTGAAGGAAGCAAGTCAAGCAGTTTTTGAAAACATCACCAGTCACTCTTACAATCGCCCTTGAACACGACACTTTGTCTTTGTATACATTTTAATCCGCTGAACCTCTACACTGAACCAATCCTCTAAGTTTCTTTACTCTTTTAGGTCACTCGATGAAAGTCACAATGTCCATTGCATCATCATGTTTTGGTCCATGTCATGTTTCTGTTGTTGTGCCTTAGTGTTCAAGGGAAGTATCTGCCTCGAGAGTCAACCATCACAAATATCTTGTTTCAATACCCGTGTTAGTACATGTTCATTTGATTTACCAATTTACATCTCTGTGTCAGTTTCATGTCGTTGATGGGGGATACATCAAGGCCCTCTTGCAACGAGTCTATTATTGTCGACCTCAATACATTATCTGGGAACTAGACTTAGAAACCAGTTAGTACCTTGGGACCTGCATGCCTCAATCGCAGACCTCCTCGCTTTCGAAAGTGGGTTTACATCATTGACCCCTGATCAAATGATTCCATGGATGTTCGACTTCAGCTCATCTATTCACACTCGCTTGAATGTACTAGGGTACCTTGGGAATCATTGACATCAATGGTGATTTCCCTCGCACTTGTTAATGGTTTAGCTCATTGACCGGTAATCAAGTGGTTTATGCCATGTTTGACATCAGGAAATCTATTCACATGGTTAGAATCACACCCCATTGGGATCAATAAGAATACCCTGGGTTGAGTGATCACTCTGATATATACTTTTCCCAGGTTGCGACGAAGTTTCTCTTGAATATTGACACATATACTGTCACATAGATCCACTTTGTATTGGTCTGTGGCTATGTCTTGTCATCTTGTAGATCCACTATGTATTTTTCGTGGCTACGATAAGTTCATGTCATGGAAGTATAGATCCATGTTGTATATTGGGTGGCTATACCTTTTTGTTAATACAATTATGGATCCGCAGTGTATTTTATGGCGGCCATACCTTGCAAGTCTTTATCACCCAAGCATAGGTATGCCTGCCTTGGGTTTGAAACATATCATAATATTTGTTTGATGGTTCTGTGCAGCTTCTACCAGGTTCTCTGAGTCCATACCCTTGCTCGAAAAAGTATAAAAAGTACTTTCGTCATCACGTCGTCTAACTTTGCACTTTGGGGGGAAATCTATTACACATCAAAATTACTCATTTCAATGATGATCTATTGTTGTTATTACAAGCGTTACAAGTGTCGCATTTTATCCCTAAGTGTCTCAAGTTTCACAGACATCATACATTCATATTGCCTATGTTGTGTCTCGAATGACATCACAAGGACAGTTCAAAGACACTCTCAAAGACTGATTTAAGAAGGATAAATCACATGACAAAGAGTACAAAGATTTTACCATGAAAAAGACCACTCAAAAGT
This sequence comes from Picea engelmannii, assembly GCA_009831015.1. NCBI lineage: Eukaryota > Viridiplantae > Streptophyta > Pinopsida > Pinales > Pinaceae > Picea > Picea engelmannii. The sequence continues at coordinate 41,292 of ML805410.1, read as the reverse complement.
CATTTTTGAATGCCAATGCTCCCCTAGCCACTGTCAGGGAGTGCCAGCGCTCCCTTCCCTCCTTTGGGGGAGATTTGCAACATTTTGTACCCCATTTTGGGGGAGCGTTGGGCCGTTTGAGGAAATCTTGGGTTGTTGAGTAAAATCAGGGAAAAATCCCCCTCATCTTTGGAGTTAGTTGGATTCAAATCTGAGGTCAAGGTTGGATCTTAGGGAGGATCCACAACTGATGGAGAAATATCCTAAACCTATCCCAAGAATATATAAAGTGGTTAGGCCTCTCCAAGCCTATATAAGGAGGCCTCTTCATGATGAAAAAGGAGGACATTGAAGGCATCAAACTTATGATCTCACAAGGGAGATAATTAGTGAAACATAGTCATTTTGTTTGTGGATCAGTTGAGTAAGGGGTTGGACAAGGAGAGATTGGTGAGGCTGCTACATCTGCATCAAAGGTCTGTAAGTATATCTGTTAAGTTCTCATTAACACATGTGCTAGGCATGTTTCCTTCAAGATTGTGCATGCCTACATGAACTTGTCTTTAATGGATAGATCTAGTTTCAGACTAATCGTAGTAGAGTAGGAAGCATGTTTTGTATTTGATTGGATTGCAGGACCTATTGAAGATCTTGTGGATCAGAGCTCAACTTGTAACTGGGCGAGGAAAAACATCGTAAAAAGGTACATCTTCTTCTTCTTCTCTATAGATTAGTTTAGATAGGTTTAAAGGGGTTTCAGTGACCAAATTTAGCACCTTTCTGTCTTGATCTTAGAGATTTAGGGTTCAAGAGGGAATCCACTTGTCCGCAGGGGGATTTTACTGTAATACATAGGTTTATGAGAACGTTCGTTTGCTCTAGATGATGGTTGAAATGAATAGTTGGAGGCGATAATATAACTCTCCACAAATGTTTGTTCAATTCTTATGAATGGGAAAGCTCCTCGATCCTTTTGTTGATTAATGACAATCTCTATGGGTGTTGCATGATGAACTATTAGCACTAAAGCTTACTTATTGCATATTTAGAAGTGTGAAGGTGGTGGGTACGACGAAGAGCAACTAAGGATTGGAGGGTTCGTGAACGTGCCAAGATGACGACATGCGAACGCCATTTCATGATTTTGAAATCAACAATCGGAAGGGATAATATAACCCTCCACAAATCTCGGTTTAATGCATATTAATAAGAGATCTCCTTGAGACTTTCACCCATCAATTACAATCTATACGGTGCCTGTACGATGAGTTGTTAGAATTAAATGTCACTAATTGCATATTTAG
>ML805410.1:12392-35829 GCA_009831015.1 Picea engelmannii | reverse complement strand
AATTGTGTGAAGGACTTAGCTTGAACAAGAGCTTGGAGACTCTAGCAAGTCTATCAAGAGGATTTGATCTTCTTCATACAAGGATTGAGCAAGTGTGTGTGTTGGAGCCAAGAGCCATCGAAAGGAAGCTTGTGACATCAAGGTGATCAGGTTGTAATCTTCTACTTTCAATTAATATGATACAGTGGCATGCCCCTTTCCCATAAAGTCATTTTCGCTTTATTGTGTAATTCCTTGATCATACACATAAGTTGACAGTTGAATATGTTTTGCTATCTTCACTTTGGTTGGTTTGTGTTGTCTTGGTCTTGACCTCACGAGAGCACCGGAGCGAAGCGGGAGCAACAAAGACCCTAGGAAGCGATACAAAGGTATGTTACTTGTTCCTTCCTACTAGCTAATTCAATGGTCAAAACTTAGGGAAAGAGTCGTGTCCTATCCTGTTTTGTTCTAGATCCAGGTGGATCTAGGGAGATCTGTTAGTGTCCGCACCTACCGATTAGTCCGATAAAAAAATTGGCGACTCCACTGGGGAGATACCCTGTTTTCTTTGTGGTTTTTGGTATTTTTCCTTGGCCATTTGTTCTTGCCTTACCCTTCTCCATTCATATCAATCTCTGAGTCTTCAGGATACCCTGATAGACCCTCTGGGTCCAGAGGCCTCTTCAAATTTTGTGTCTTTTTCCAAAAATTTGATTAGTTTCATACATTCTCGCACTACACTCCACAGTCACCTACGAGAATCTATAGAGTTCGCACCCTGCTTTTAGGTTCAGTGCGAGGTTCTCGCACTCTGCTCAAAGCTCACCTACGAGAATCACCTATTCTCGCACTGTGTAATACTGGTGGCCTGCGAACCCTCTTTTTCAAAATTTTGGATTTAAGTGTTTGCATCTGCAACTGCCCAGATCAATTTAGGTGCCTAAAAAGAGTTTCTTGGACCATTGATTGATGTTCTTCTTGTCTTCGTTTTGTGCACGGACAGTCTTAGGATTTCAAAGGCTCTTCCTGTCCCTTGTTCTTGACTTTCATTTCTTGACTTTTCTCGGCAAATCTATACTCTCTGATTTCGGAATCTGAGTGTGCTTGTTTGGTTAAGAACCGATGATCAGTTGAAATTTGAGCTTCTTTGTCTTTATCATTTGCTTGTTGTTTGAAAACTCACTTTTCTCATGCAATTGAAAAGACTAGTTTGGTTTGCTTGTTATTTTTGTTTTCATTGAAAGAGTGGTTTGGGTTTTTTATCTATTGCTTGTTCATTGGTTTTTTTATTTTTTGCCCTCTCACCATCATGGTGTAGGTCCTTTTTGAAAAGTGAACAATTTTTTTTCTTTCAAAAGCATTTTTTCGTCTTCAAAAGTATTGAAAATCAATTGTTGAAATTATTGAAAAAGAAACAATAGAGAATTGTTAGTTTTGCGTGATTTGTTGTAATTGCATTTTAAAGGAAATTGTGTCTTGTAGTTTAAGTTTGATCCGGAAAACATCTCTTCCCCTCCCGTACATAGGATTCATTGAACGAAAATTGCTATATTTCATTCTTATCCATGCATCGTTGGGTCAGAGTCTTATACAACATCATTTTCATCTCCATTTCCTTTGAGTAACAACAACCCTTAATAACATTGCACAATCGTAAAATTTAACTAATAACTCTTTTCTAGGGCTCTATTACACCAACATTTAGCTAGGCTAGTGCTTTGGAGTAGGAAGAGAGATACACACTCCAAAGCACAAAACACACAATAGAATCTTGTGTTAAGGAGTGTTAAATTCCATTTGCAACATCTTGTCCTGGGAAGCCCTTCTCACACAAGGGTCAAACACTAGGTCGCATTGATATTGGCAGAGTTACTCACCCTTCTTTGTTGATATCGGTGTAGAGATTGCACGTATTACGGGGATCACTCGGAGGTATACCCATAATGATGAGTGGAAGCCTTTTGAGTTTATTTTGGGATAGATACCCTACCCTTGCGTGTGGATCGGACTGTCAACTATCCCCCCAGACTTTATTGTTGTCAGTGGTAACCTTAGTGGCCTATCTTTCTAGGTTCTTACACGAGGTGACTGTGAAGGGGAAAGTCTTCACGGTACCTAGAATCGACGTTGACCAAACTCACTCGGGATCCTTGGAGGGTATACCCACGATTATGTGTGGGAGCTTGCACCAGGGTGTAAGTTCGTTAAGTAGGTCGTCAGTGTAACTTTTCCACCCTAGCCCAGCCCCTTCTCGTCTCGTTGTTGCAACGTTGGATTTCATCACCAACTAGTGACTTTGGAATTAGGAGGTCTTGTTTGCTTGGTGTTGCTTCCTAGATTTTGTTTACTAGCGCGTGTTGTTTGTTTACCAAAGTTGACCATAAGATTTTCTTCGTGAAGTTTGTCACTCAGTTACAATAGCTCCTCCATGTCGTTCTCGTAGAATGCAGGGTTTATCTCCAGAGCATCTGGAAGGTTCTCAACCCTTGCCTACAAGTACACCTGAGGGCTCTCCTCGGCAAAGTGAAGTCCCAGTCATCACCACACCACAAGTGGAACGAACTGACTCTCTAGAACATTTTCGAATCACCAATACTGGAGAGGACTTTCGACTTCACCCTGATTTTGAGCGACCGTTTATGTGACTAAATTCTTCCAGAGACTTAGTTGTTACATCTTCTGGATCACCAGTAGCACCATTTCCCGGCATAGAAGGCCAAGATCTTTTTTGGTCTACAAGTATTTTTCGATGGGACCTTTTTGGTCCAGGTTCACCTATGATTTCCGAAATCACCCCACCTGTGATTTCCGAAATCTCTAGTCTAGAGATAGTATCGTTTACTACCACCTATCACTTTACTGTCCCTATTGAAATGGACCATCACACAGATACTATGAGTGTTCCAACCGGGTTTACTGCGGTTAGTCTTGCTCCCATCAGCACACTGTGAACGCCCAACATCACTCTGACAATACCACCTGGATATCATGCGTTGAATTCATCCATTCCCACTCCTGCACAAACCCCATCCGGCTCTCCTAATGGTCCTTCTTCTTCTGGGCACTCTCTTCCCGGTTTTATTCCAACACTCCCTCAATTTCCTTTTGGAGGACCTTCCTCGTCTTCTACTGGCAGTCTTAATCCTAGTGGCACTATTCCGTCATTCACACCAAATTATCAGATTCCCGTCGGTGGGCAATTTCACCAAGGTGGCCTGACTCAACCCTCTCTCAGCGGGAAAATTCCTATTGGAATGAAAATTCCAATTGGAACGCAAATTCCAATTGGAACGCAAATTCCAATTGGAACGCAAATTCCAATTGGAACGCAACCCCCAATTGGAACACTACCCCCAATTGGAAAACCACCTTTGACAGGAGGACCGACCCCACCTTTTGGACAAAACATACCTCCGTCCTTGGACCAGTATTAGAATCAGTTGATACAACATCCTCCTCAATCGACTGGGGGGTAGCAGTTTCCATATGTATCTGTAATACCCCCTAGTATGGGCCAACCATATCCAGGTTCGTTCAATCCTATTTGGGGCTCGGCTGCTCAAACTCAAGTTCCTATTCCAGGATACAATCCCATGAGCTACTATCCTCTTCAGCCACCACCGAATCTACCTGGGTCTTCACATTATATGCAGACTTCTTATGGTCCTACTGGTTTGCCGACGGGGCTTCCTCCCTAAATCCACCATTACCCGCAAGTGAATCGACAGTTACCCTTCATAGCTACTTTGGATCTTCCAGATTTGTCAAGGATTTTAAATGATCCAATTTGTTACTCTCCCCAATGGCCTACTATACCAGCCAAGCTACCCTCGGACATTCCTAAATTTGACAGAAAAGCGGGAGAGGACCCGAACAATCACGTTATGACTTTTCACCTCTGGTGTTCATCCAATTCGTTGATGGATGACTCTATTCGTTTACGTCTTTTTCAATGAACCCTCACAGGTTCTGCTATGAAGTGGTATATAGAATTTCCATGGGGTTTCTTCTCTGACTTCAACACCCTAGCTATGGCTTTCCTCACACACTACCAGTTACCGATTCGTTATGACACAAGGACCGAGATTTTGACTTCTTTCAAACAAAACAAAGCCACTCATATATCCGATCATATTCATGAGTGGCAATGGAGACGACGTCTCATTAAACTCAAACTCCCTGATCAGTTACTGGCAGAATGGTTCACAAAATCATTTGTGAATGACATCGGTCGTGACATCGCCATGGGTGGAGTAGTCACGGAATAACATGCCATAATTCGTGCTCAATACCTTGACCTCGTTTACTCGCAAACAGGTACCCTTTACAATTTACTACCTGACTTACCTCATCCTTCCACTTCCACCACTTCAACTACTCCAGCTGCTTTGCATGTTGCTGATGATGTGATTGGCACTTTCCAGGCCCAACCACATTCCGCCTCAAGCACAAACCCCAAACTTGCATCTTCTAATGTTCAAAATACTCTGTCTCCTGCCCCTCCCATCGACAAGAGTTCTGAGGTAAATGTAGTTCAATCTACCCCAGCCAGTAAAAACAAATCTAAAAAGGGAAGGGGTAAGAATAAGGAGGGAAAAAATACTTCTCAAGCAGAGCAAACCAAAACTACCCCTGTTGATGATCGGGATAAGCGCAAACCACGATACCTTTGTCTTATCTGTGGTGATGATCACTACACAAAGGATTGTCCATGACGCGCCGAGGTCACTAAGTTCCTTCAATAAGCTCTAAAACCACCTGCTCCGGCCGTTTTGTCCCAACCCTTCCCGTCTCAACAACAGGCTCAGTTGGTCATTCATGACCAACCCTCATCTTCTACTACATCCTATGTATTGATGTGTACTGGTGATTCAAAGCAAAGCGACGTTTCCCTCACTACTCAAGCCAAAGATTATTCTCCCTCTAAAGAGAAGGTTGATGATCTACCTCCTTCATTGGTACAACCCTCTCCTGCAACTCCACCTACCAATGGTCCTCTTCATCTTGAACGACCGAGCCTCAACACAGTTCTTCGACACCCCCCCCAAAGGGTGTCACTCGAAAATCGGATTTCAATCCTCATACTCGTGCTACCCAGAACTACAGCATTGTTGAAGATTTGGCCCAAGCACCTTCTGCGATGTCAGCCCTTGAAGTCCTTCAAAGTTGTCCCGCACAACGGAAGGCACTGTTGAAAGCTATCGGTGGAATTGATCCGACGGCTACGAATTTAATAATCTTTGACTTGGAAGATCACATTCCAAGGTTACCCTCTCAACTTGCGTTTCAGATCCAAGTAATTGTCTCTGAAAAAAACATTTTCCGAACCGTTATCAATGAGGGTGCCTCGACGTGTGTCATGTCTCTTACTTGTTGGAAAGCTATTGGCTCTCCTTCTTTGAATGAATCCTAGAAAACTCTTAAATCCTTCAATGGCTCTAGTTTTAAGCCCTACAATGTCCTTCCTTCGTTACCCATCACGCTAGAAGGAAAAATGGTCCAAGTTGAAGTGGAGGTCTTCGACGCTCCCCTTGATTACAATCTTCTGCTTGGCCGCAACTAGATCAATTCCGTGCGCGTAGTTGTGTCGACCCTTTTTTGTGTGGTACGTTTCCCACATCAAGGGAAGGTCGTCATTGTCGACCAACTAGCCTTCTTTAATTCTAATTCTCGTACTGGCAACGTACCGTTCATCGCTAAAACCTCACCGGGTTATGAGAACATCGGTGTGGGCCTTATCAAAGACTCTTCATTAATGGGTACTTTCCACATTCCACCGCCTGATGTTCCATGCTCGTCTGTTGCTTCTATCAACATGATCTCCACCTCGATTCACAAACTTCCCGCATCTCATGACCCCTGGATAGTACCTGACCTTGGAGATTATCTTCGTTATGGCGATGAAATGTCGTTAAGTTCGGTTGAATCCGCCTATCAGGCCATTCAATCGACAACACCTTCTTCCCCCTCTCTTGGTGAGTTATCTCCAGATCCTTTCCATGTCATTTTTCCCATAGACAAGATGATCATGTCTATCATGGAAGACACCCCTTGGGACAATGGACATCATCATTCCATCCTCTTTCTAGAGCAACATACCATTGAGAACTATCAATGGATCTCGACCTCGTCGATTGTTGTCGTCATCTCAACCATTCCTGAATCTGCACACGATGTGTTTTCTGAAGGGAACTTAAGAAATATCTCACCCACTATTCCCCTTGACATATCTGTCAAACCTGGGATTATCGAAAATGTCCATATTGGACCTTCGTATTCTTCCAACGAAATCGTCACCTACACATCCCTTTTCAAAGAGTTTCGTGACATATTCGCCTGGAGCTACGAAGAAATGTCGGGTATCGACCCTGAGATTGTGATACATGACATCAAGACATACCCCAACGCTAAACCCATCTGGCAATGCCTTCATCCAGCTCACCCACGTAAAGTGGCAGCTATCAAACTCGAAGTCAAGAAACTTCTTAAAGATGGCTTTATTTATCCGGTGGCTCTCACAGACTGGGTTTCTAATCTTGTCTCGATAGATAAGAAACAAGGCACTATTCGTGTATGTGTTGATTATAGGGATATCAACAAATCTTGTCCCAAAGAAAACTTTCCTACCCCCTTCGTCGATCATATTGTCGACGATTGCACCGGAAGTGAAAACTTCTCTTTGATGGATGGTTTCTCCAGGTGTAATCAAATCAAAATTGTTCCCGAGGATCAACATAAGACTGCTTTTATTTGTCCTTGGGGTACTTTTGCCTATCGAAAACTCCCTTTCGGTCTCAAGAACGCTGGCGCAAATTTTCAACGCGCTATGTCTTATGCTTTCCATGATATCAAGCATATTGTTCAACCATATCTGGACGATTTGCCCGCTCATTCAATGCGTCGAGTTGATCACCCAACCCACCTCCGAGCCATTTTCGTCCGCTGTCGGTTCTATCGTATATGTTTGAATCCTCATAAGTGTGTTTTCTGCGTGGAATCCGGTCGACTTCTAGGTTTTATCGTTTCGCGTCAAGGGAATCGGGTGGATCCTTTAAAGGTTGAGGCGATATTTAATCTCCCTCCTCCTTCCACACTTTGCCAGTTACAAAGTTTTCAAGGGAAAGCAAACTTTATTCATCATTTTATCCCCAATTATGTCGAGATCACTCCTAGATTTACGTGGCTCCTTAAAAAGGGTTCAAAGTTCGTCTGGGATACCATCGCCAACAATGCTTTTGAAGCTTTGAAATTGTCCCTAATGCGTTCTTTGCTTCTCTTTCCCCCTGATTACAGTCGTGATTATTTCCTCTACCTTTCTTCCTCAGATTACACCATCGACATGGTTCTCGTCCAAGCGGATGATGCTAACGACGAACATGTTATTTACTACTTGAGTCAAAGTCTAACACCTATTGAAATCAAGTATTTACATGTCGAAAAACTGGCCTTGGTTGCCATCCAAGCCGTCCAACGCTTCCGACACTATATCTTCTCGCGCAAGACTACAGTGATTTCTCACTGCAACCCTATGCAACGCATTCTTACACGTCAATTGCTAGGGGGAAAATACTCCAAATGGATTGTGATACTCCAGGAGTTTGACTTGGAATTCGAACGCGCCAAGTCCAAGAAGTCCTTAGTTTTTGCTGAGTTGATATGCGACTTTCCCTATTCTGAAACGAAAAATGTAGCAGCTGATTCATTACCCGATGAATCTCTTTTCCTTATCAGCATTGATGATCTTTGGTATGGTGATATCATTATATATCTCCAAACCTAGACTTTCCAGCCAACTTTGTCTAGTACTGACCGACGTCGCATACGCTATCAATCCCGTCAATATATTATCCTCGGGGATACTCTTTATCGTCGGGGGATTGACTCTATTTTTTTACATTGACTAACGTTCGATGAAGTCGAGAGAGATCTGAATGACTGCCATTCTGGAGCCTGTGGTGGTCATATGTCGGGGTATGCTACTGCCTAGAAGATCTTACGAGCAGGGTATTTTTTGCCTTCTTTATTTAACAACTGCCTAATCGTCGTTCAAAAATGCCATGCTTGCTAGACCTATAATCAAAAGATACGGTCACATCCTGCTCCTCTTCACCCTATGGTCTCCATTGGTCCCTTTGCGAAATGGGGCATCGATTTCATGACATGTCACCCTCACTCGGCCGAGGGGCATGGATACATTATTGTAGTTGTCGATTACTTTACGAAATGGGTCGAGATGATGTCGACATTTGACAACACTGGAAAGACCGCATCATTATTCATTTTTAATCACTTCATAGCTCGTTTTGGTGTTCCCCAAGCTATCGTCACTGATCATGGTAGCCACTTTAGGAACTTCATGATGTCAGAACTTACTGAAAAGTTGGGTCTTTTCCATGAAAACTCAACGCCCTATTATCCACAAGCCAACAGCTAGGTCGAAGCCATTAACAAAGTTCTCGTAACTATGCTCCGACGAATGATAGGGATTCATAAAACAAGTTGGCACACAATGTTGTTTTCGGCATTGTGGGCTTATCGTACATCTGTCAAGTCCGCTACTGGGTTTACACCTTTCCAGTTAGTCTATGGTGTGGAATCCATTCTCCCAATTGAATGCAAGATACCCTCTTTAAAACTAGCTATTGAACTCCTACCAAACACTTCTGCTGAGGAAGAACGTCTATTGTATCTTATGTAATTAGATGAAACTCGATGCGATGCTACCCTAGTTATAGAAGCTCAGAAGAAACGTGTCAAGGCCCAATACGACAAACATGTCAACCCTCACGTTTTCTCCGAAGGAGATCTCGTTCTCCTCTATGATCAAGATCGAGATATGCTATTAGCTGGAAAATTCGAAGCCATGTGGCGAGGTCCTTATATCGTTCGACAAGTTTTGGAAAAAGGAGCTTATGAATTAGTATATTACGATGGTATTCCTTTGAGTGAACCCAGGAATGGGTTGTACTTGAAGAAGTACTATGAATAAAATCATCTGTGCATGAGTACTTGTATTTTTATTGTATCATACTTTTTGTGTGTTACTATAGCTTGCTTTTGTCGTTATCTAGTCTTTGCCCTTATGTGACGTTGTGTTTGATTTCTAGATGTCGGATTCTTCGCTACCCTTTATTGGCTTCGCTGATGGCGCCAGCCGTAGTAATCAGAACCTTGCTTCTGTTGCATGGGTAATTTACGCCCCTACAAACAAACTGGTCTCATTACGAGGTGTGTGTCTCGGCCGTGCGACCAACAATATTGCCGAGTATAGCGCCGTTATCGAATTATTGGTTGATGTTATCTCGCTCGGAATATGTCATTTGGTTGTGTGACTCGATTCACAGCTTGTAGTACTACATTTAAGTAATGTCTATACTATTCAAATTCCTACTTTGTTACGGGTGTATTTGTGAATTCGCCTCTTCGAACGTTATTTTGATTATATTGAATATCAACATATTCCTAGATGTCTAAATACATTAACCGATGCATTGGCTAACTATGTATTAGACAGACATTTGGATCATTTATAAATCAATCACATCAATTTTCACACAATATAAGGTAAACCGGTAGAAGCCGTCTGTATATATAACGATCAAAAGAGTTTTGTCCGAAGACCAAAATGTCAAAATCTGAAGCTCATAGCTTCTACAAAGTGATGTCATGGATGACGTTCACGGTAACACACGACTGCCCGGGCAACTCTACGGAGCAGTTGACTCATGGACTCTGACACTCCTACTGTATGACGTTGATCATGTCGTGGAACCTCTCCAAGAGGCATGTCTAGAATATTTGTTGTCAAACCCTCTAGGTTTTGTTCCATTTCTTGATAATCCCCGACTTCCCATTGTGGGGCGCTACCTCTCCTCGCCGTTGAATAGGAGAAGTACCATGAGGTTGGTAAGGTCCCACATCTGTGTCATCAAAAATGAATTTTGTATTTAGTCTTTGAACAAACATATAAAAAACATTTGCATATGATAAAATTAACAAAAACATTTAAAAAGGAAAAAATTGTGTACTTCTTACCAAGTTCCCCTACTGAGCATCCTCCGATAGGACTAAGTTCGGATCTCCTCAGAAATCCAACTCGAAATAAGCATAATCGTCGACCATCAACATTTGTGGTAGCAGCCAGTCAAAGAAGGCATCATCATACTTGATAATTGGTCCAGTTACGTGCCGGGCCATGAGTTGACACCATCTCATCATTCTTGGATCCCTGGGAGCCGGTAAATTTCACTCAACCTGCAGCCTCAGTAATGGAACCCTCTCGAGAAACAAGGACACTAAAAAAGATCTGTACCCAAATTTCTTCAGGTCGCCTCATCTGCATTTGGTCAACTGCTTTTTCATACTACAAAGCACAACATCTGCCCAGTTAAAAACCCGAGAGTAAAAGAGGGGTTTTTGGGCTCAAATAGTGAAAAGTGAAAATGATATGGTAAAAAGAGTTTTTATTTCTTTATATTTACTTTTCCCATGTTATTTGAATTTTTTATAATTATTTATTGATTAAAGCCTAAACCCTAATGTCCTTTTGAGTGTAACTTTTACAGGCGTAATGACTTCGATGTTCATATATAGGGATGCAGACATAATTTTTCTTTTTTCATTGCATGTTTTGATTGTTTTTTATGGTTTTTTGTATAAAACTTCGAGCTTGGTATTTGTCCGTTCTCGCACTCGAAAATACATGAGAACGCGATCGAGCATACTTTTATCACTTTTTCGGGCTCAACAAGGTTATATGAAAAAGGAACCCCCCTGGAGTCCTCTTTAAGCTCTTTTCAGACTCTCTAAACATGAAAAGATAGCCAAGCAACCTTGCTATTTTCACACTCAATAAAGTATTTGAAGAAAGCATCTGGTGGGCGATAATTTATCTCTTTTTCGGTCTCATCAAACTACTTTACAAAAAAGGAACTGAGAGAGTTCTCTTTTAAGTGTTTTTCAAGACTCTATAATCATGAAAAACCTTCGGGTTTTCTATCTTTGGACTCGTTAAACAAACATCGACAGACCCATAATGGGATCGAACCACTCCTTCTTAGGGTTCATTAAACATACTCCGAAGGACTTATCCAAAGGATAAGCTTATATCAACAAGCATATGTTATCCTCCTCAAGCTTGCGTAAAAATAAAGAGGTACTCGCCAGAAATGGTGGGGGAAAATTTGGGAAAGGGATATGTTATCATCTTCGTATTGATTGGCAGTAAGAGTCACTCTTGAACATGACACCCCTTATTCATTATATTTGAAGCTGGTTTGGGAAATCCATTTGTCTCTCATTCGATTTGCTACAAGGTCATTCCCTGTGTTGTCTTTGAGTCAATGCTGCAAAATCATTGGTCGTGTCGTTCATATGTTCAAGAGAAGTCCATCTGAAACCTCTATTGAGTCAGCCATCTGCAGTTGTCCATTCTCTCCGTGTCGGCCTTCCTTGTGTCCAGTTTAATTTACATCATACTCTGTTTCACCTACAAAATCTGTTAGTCATTTCGTGTCATTGATGGGGGATACATCAAGGCCCTCCTGTGACGAGTTTTGTTCCGTCGACTTCAGCTCATTATCCGGAAACAAAACTTAGAAATTCTTTGGTACCTTGGAGCTTGCATGCCTCAATGGCAGGTTTCCTTGCTTTCGACAGTGGGTTTACATCATTGACCCCTGATCGAAAGATTCCATCAGATGTTCGACTTCAACTCACTCATTCACACTCGATGGATTGTACTAGAGTACCTTGAGAGTCATTGACATCAATGGTGATTTCCCTCGCACTTGTTAACGGTTTCATCAATGAACAATAATCAAGTGGTTTCTTCCATGTTAGACTTCAACACATGTAATCACATGGTTAGATTCGTACTTTGGGCGATGAGATTGAAGACCCTGGATATCATCTCTTTTTCCAGGTTGTGATGGAGTATGTATAATTTGTGACACATAGATCCAATTTGTATGTCTCGTGGCTATGTCGTCTTAATTTGAATTTTCTTGCATAGATCCACAATGTATTCCTAGTGGCTATGCTAGATTTTGATGGCATGGATCCATAGTGTATGATTGGTGGCCATGACCTATGTCTACAATGTCATCTGTCTGTGATCTGAGTATGGGAATGCCTACCTCAAAATTAATATATGTGATATTCTGCAGATGCTTGGTTGTTCGTAGGTTTCCGATTAGGTGCGCTCCTGGTTTCCAACACACACATGTAGCTTACAAAGTCTTTTGGCTGTCACCGGTTCCAGCCTCATACTTTGGGGGGCATTCTGTTACCCATGATTTTGGTCATCATGATGATGTATTGATGTTGGTGTACTCAGTCTTCTCATAAGAACTTTCTCCTGAGAAAAGTGATATTCATCTCTTCCGGGAAAACTCACTTTTGAAGAGAGTTCGTAGGTTGCTAGTATCCCAGGGTGTGAGAATGACCCATTCTCACAGGTTGCCTTAAGCTAGGGTGCAAACTTCTCGCACTGTGCTACATAGCTAGGGTACGGACCTTCTCCAAAGCTTGGAAAAAGATGAATTCTCGATGGTTCCAGAAGGGAATATTCTAGAAGAATGGATTGGCATTCGAATGGTTATCCTTGTACTGGATTCACTGATATTATGGGATCATTCTTATCCAAGTAACCATCTCATTCTCTCCTATATATTGATGGAATTCTCATGGAAAAGGTTAAGAAAGATTCATTGGAGAATTGGTGAAAGAATTGTGTGAAGGACTTAGCTTGAACAAGAGCTTGGAGACTCTAACAAGTCTATCAAGAGGATTTGATATTCTTCATACAAAGATTGAGAAAGTGTGTGTGTTGGAGCCAAGATCCATCAAAAGGAATCTTGCGACATCAAGGTGATCAGGTTGTAATCTTCTACTTTCAATTAATACGATACAGTGGCATGTCCCTTTCCCATAAAGTCATTTTCTCTTTATTGTGTAATTCCTTGATCATACACATAAGTTGACAGTTGAATATATTTTGCTATCTTCACTTTGGTTGGTTTGTGTTGTCTTGGTCTAGACCTCACGAGAGCACCGGAGCAAAGCGGGAGAAACAAAGACCCTAGGAAGCGATACAAAGGTATGTTACTTGTTCCTTCCTACTAGCTAATTCAATTTTCAAAACTTATGGAAAGAGTCAAGTCCTGTCCTGTTTTGTTCTAGATCCAGGTGGATCTAGGGAGATCTGTTAGTGTCTGCACCTACCGATTAGTACGATAACAATAGGTTGCATGTACAATTATAGAGGCCCAAATTAGTCCATTCTCGATGGAAGGAGATGACTAGTAGGAATATGCCTTGCACCAGTGGGAGTTCTGGTCCTCATTCCCGAAAATGTTGATTGTATATCCAGAGAACAGGACAGTGGTATTGCAATTGAATAGTTTTTTGGCTTGAAATATATATTTGGGAGCATCAAGAAATTCCACTAATTTGGATCTTTGGAATTCCTGCTTTCGAGTTGCAAAGAGACTATTGCGTTCAGGGTCAATTTCTTTTCTGAAACTCCTTCTTTTGGTGTTGTCAGGATTGCCATCATCGAGACAGGAAGTACCTCTCATTATGGTTGATTTCCATTTGGGAGCAGGAGTGGGAACAATCTCTGCATTTCCATCATCCATTGCTATATAATCATCCATCAGATCATCTTCTTCCGTCTCGGAATCCATCGCATCAACCTCTGCGCCAACCATCAATGCAACTGGGCAGGTTTCCCGAGCAGGCTAGGTTTCCTTTGAATTCTTTGGCTTGAAATATATCTGTCGGTGCACCAACAGACCATCACCTTTTTTTCTCCTGGGCGCAGGGAGATGAGTCGTAAGAATATGCCCTGGAATACTGGAACCTCTAGCCATCATGCCTGAAGGTGTTTACTGTATCTGGATATAACTATTGCCATAAGTTAATGAGAATTTTTGTCTTCTCTGGAGGATGTTTGAAATGAAAATTGGGGAGGGATAATATAACCCTCCACAAATCTTGGTTTAATGCGTATCAATGGAAGATCTCCTCGAGCCTTTCACTGATCAATGAAAATCTCTAGGGTTCGTGCGTAATGAGTTGTTACCATTAAATCTTACTAATTTCATAGTTAGAAAAAAGTGTGAAGGTGGCTGTGATGACGAAGAGCGATTAAGAATTAGAGATTTCTTAAAGGAACCAACCGACCGACGCACGAAATAAATTGCATCATGTTTGAAATGAATACTTGGAAAGGATAACACTCTTCTGCTCAAATCTTGGTTTAATTCATATTAATGACAAATCTTCTCTGGCCTTCCGGACATTAATGACAATCTTAATGGTTCATGCACGATGAACTACTAACATTAAAGCTTAATAATTGCATATATAGAAAAACGTACAAAGGTAGTGGGGATGGCGAAGAGCGACTAAGTATTGTACATTTCGTCCCCCCGCCAACCCACGAAACAAATTCCAAGAAAATCCCAAGTATGTTAAGCGGTCAGGCGGGTTACACAAAAAAAAAAGGGTCACAAGATATAGCCAGGAAACGTGAGGGGCCGATGGTCAAATTGTATGTCACAATGACAGATTTTGGCCACCAATTTGTATATCACGGAATTTCAGGTGTTGTTTGTACGTAGGGGAACAGTGGAAGCGCAATGATGAGCAATAAATTTGTATATTGCGGAACTTTAGGTGTTGTATATAAAAACATTAGACATTTGGAAAAAGGACACATTCATAAAAATACCAAGTAAACAGAAAGAGAAAGAAAACAATATTAAGGGGATTTTGTTTTCTAATTTGTAGATCGTGAAACTCTGAGTGTTTTTTGCAGACGACAGAACAATGGGAATGCAATGTTGAACCCGCCTACTCGGGAACCCACGATTCAAAAAGTTTGTTCAATATGAAACAGGGAAGCGATCGGTCGAGCTGGTGATGGAAAAGTAACAATGGAAATCTGAAGACGTGAATCCGCCAACTCCCGCATCGATACATTTTCCAAAAAACGAGTAAGTAACCAGAAAGGGAAAGCATAGGGAAAAAAGAAAGGGGATGACAATTTTTGGAAGCGGTAATTGGTGTAAGAAAGCCCCATTAATGGTCTTAACAGTAACTATGAAGTGCATTAATTATGTTAGCAGGTTCTTCAATCATGGAATAGATACAGCGAGCGATGTTTATAGTTTCCAAGATCTGTTTGTATAAGAGAAGCATCGAAAAGTTACAAGAAAATCAATTTTGGGATGTTTAAGTAAAGATTTTGTACTGTTAGCTTCACCGCAAATATAACAATGATGAATTTTAATTTTAATGTCCTCTCGTTCATATTAGAGTTCCATTAGACTTCACATAGTATATATTCTTTTATTTCAAATTATTCCAGGGAATTGAATTTGCTAAGTTCATCGATCAAGGAAAAGTGCTAAAAACAAGATAAAGGGGAATTTGTTTGCTAATTTGTAGATCGCGGAAATCCGAGTGTTGTTTGCAGGTGACAGAAATGGTCCAAATATTTTGTTCAATATGAAACGAGGAAACGGTCGGTCGGGCTGATGATATAAAAGTAAGTGGAAATCTGAAAATATAAATCCACCAACTTCCGAAAAAAGGAGTAAGTAACCAGAAATGGAAAGAAGATGGAAAAAAAAGGGGATGGCAATTTTTGAAAGTGAGAATTGGTGTAAGAAATCCCCATTGATGGTCTTAACAGTAACTATGAAGTGCATTAAACATGTGAACAGGTTCTTCAATCAAGAAATAGATATAACGAGCCATACTTATAGTTTACAGGATCTGTTTGTATAAGAGAAGCGTCGAAAAGCTACAAGGAAATCAATATGAAATAGGGAAGCGGTCGGTCGGGCTGGTGATATAAAAGTAACAATGGAAATTTGAAGATGTGAATTTTCCAACTCCCACACCTAGACATTTTTTGAAAAACGAGTAAGTAACCAGAAAGGGAAAGTAAAGGGAAAAAAGAAAGGGGATGGCAATTTTCAGAAATGGGAATTTGTGTAAGAAATCCCCATTAATGGTCTTAACAGTAACTATGAAGTGCATTAAATATGTTAACAGGTTCTTTAATCAAGGAATATATACAACAAGCGATGTTTATAGTTTCCAGGATCTGTTTTTATAAGAGAAGCGTCGAAAAGTTACAAGAAAATCAATTTTGGGATGTTTAAGTAAAGATTTTGTACTGTTAGCTTCATCGCAAATATAACAATGATGGATTTGAATTTTAATGTCCTCTCGTTCATATGATAGTTCCATTAGAATTCGCATAGTATATATTCTTTTATTTCAAATTATTCCAGGGAATTGTTTTTTCTAAGTTCATCGATCAAGGAAAAGTGCTAAAAATGAGATAAAGGGGAATTTGTTTGCTAATTTGTAGATCGCGGAAGTCCAGGTGTTGTTTGCAGGTGACGGAACAATGGAAATGCAATGTTGAACCCGCCTATCTGGTAACCCGCCTATTTGGGAACCCACGATCCAAAAAGTTTGTTCAATATGAAACGGGGAAGTGGTCAATCGCGTTGGTGATATAAAAGTAAGTGGAAATATGAAAATGTGAATCTGCGAACTTCCGAAAAAAAGGACTAAGTAACCAGAAATGCAAAGAAGATGGAAAAAAAGGGGGATGGAAATATTCGAAAGCGAGAATTGGTGTAAGAAATCCCCATTGATGGTCTTAACAGTAACTATGAAGTGCATTAAACATGTGAATAGGTTCTTCAATCAAGAAATAGATACATCAAGACATACTTATAGTTTACACGATCTGTTTTATCTTGTTGAATTGATATAACAACGACAAATTTGAATTTTAATGTCCTCTCGTTGATATGATAGTTCCATTGGACTTCACATAGTATATATTCTTTTATTTCAAATTATTCCAGGAGATTAATTTTGCTAGGTTCATCGATCAAGAAAAAGTGATAAAAATGAGATAAAGGGGAATTTGTTTTCTAATTTGTAGATTGTGGAAGTCCGAGTGTTGTTTGTAGGCAATAGAACAATGGAAATGCAATGTTGAACCCTCCTATCTGGGAACCCACGATCCAAAAAGTTTGTTCAATATGAATCTGGGAAGCGAAGGGGATGGCAATTTTCGGAAGCAGGAATTGGTTTAAGAAATCCCCATTGATGGTTTTAACAACAATTATGAAGTGCATTAAACATGTGAACAATTTCTTCAATCAAGGAATAGATACAACAAGCCATGCTTATAGTTTCCAGGATCTGCTTGTATAAGAGAGCTCGAAAAGCTACAAGAAAATCAAATTTGGAATGTCTAAGTAAAGTTATTGTACTGTCATCTTCACTGCAAGTATAACAACAACGCATCTGAATTTTAATGGCCTCTTGTTGATATGAAATCTCCATTGAACTTCGCACAATATATATTCTTTTATTTCACATTGTTCCAGGAGATTAATTTTGCTAAGTTCATCGATCAAGGAAAAGTCCTAAAACGAGCCACATAATATATTCACATCACAGAGCTTATATTAAAGGGAAAATCATGTCCTCTATAGTTTTTAAGATAATAGAAAAACTGTGAAGATCCTGAATGTATTATTAATTTTCCAGAACGAAGCATACAACCAAGAACCAAGTAAAAACCAAAAAGGCTTGAAGCAAGATCCCACAAGGTTCCATAGAGCAGCATGCATCGATCTTTGCATCAAACAATTTGATATATAAAAGTTTTCGATTACTATTTTACCATTAATCAAGATCACCATGGACATTTTCTTCTGATAGTGCCATGGTCTTTCACTACCAGTTTTAACAATGCCAAATTTCCAATATTATTGGAAATTCATGATGATTCTACCTAGATGGGCAAGCTATTTTGACAGTTCAAAGGATGGGCCTGAGTTATTTAAAGTTGGCTACTTTTTATGGGGTTTTCTCTCATGCTCCCCATTTATGGACTGAACAATCTTATGCGTGTGCAATCTCTATAGTGAGATCTGAAAATCTCAAGCTGATGTTTCAATCCATGTTGAGTACTTTTTTTTTTCAAATAGGGAATTGACAAAATCCTATCATGGCTATATAGCGGGGACCCAAAAAACATGCACGCCTCCTTCATCAAAGCCACGACCAACTACCTTTTTTTTCATTTTTATTTGTGCACCAAAAAAAATATGCAAAGTTCTTACTGGAAGATGCAAAAAAAAATCAAAATAACAACATCGATTGCCTTTGTAATTAGATTCTCAAGTACTCGAGTCTGACGAACATTCATCTGGGTGTTGAAGAAATATTACAGAGACACACGAGATATTTGTGTTTCCTTACAAAGCTTGATATGATTTTTTTTTCCAGCCGATATGCAATATTACATTGTCCTCATTTAAGGTAAATTTGCTATGTATCTGAAAGTCATGCAGCATGTAGACACTGCTTGGATTTTTCTGTAGGTATGATTCATATGACAATTATGATAACCCAAGAAGCACATCTTGTAACATATGATTTCTAATTGTACACTGCATGGTTGTGTTTCCCACGGTTCGGATGGCAGCATTGAGGCAATGTCCATATATGTATGGACATTTTTCACTACATCACAGACAATCAATCGTATCATCACTTATCAAAGAAGAAGCAAAAGCATGAGAGTTTCATTTCGCACATATAGGCTTAAAGGGGGTCGAGTATGCATTCACTGCAACCAAAAAACCTTCAACCTAGAAACCTGAGCATAACAATTAATATATTGAACAATATAATATACAACTGCACCCCCNAAAAAACCCACAGAAATTTGGTGAAGGTTATTTGTATGAGCAAAGTGAGGATGAATCTGTAGATGTATACGCACAACAGTTGTAGAGCTAGTTAGTTTCTTCAGATCCTGTACTATGTCTGTCTGTAATTCTGTTACAAATGTTGCTTGGGTTGTGTGAAAGATCCTCTCTCTAACATCCCTTTTCTTTGTTATATTTTTGAAGAGCATAAGTGGAAATTTCCCTCTATGCACTTGTTGTTCCATTGACGAAAACAAATTTGAATAGGTATCGAACAATTGCAGTTGCAACATGGAACAATGCAATATTTGTGTAACTTAACCGAGATACATGGACATGCAAAAGTAAAGGACAAAACTGGATATGGAGAACGATACCATTGCCTTGTCGTTGTCTGACTCTCCATATTTTATATGGAGAATGTGTTGTGAGCCAATTTTTCTCGCCAATGTGACAGTTGCGCCAATGGTTCCGATTGGGTAAATGTCGTTCTGTGCAAGTTGGTTGATAGTTGTGTCCGAGACGAAATGATATTTTGAACAAGTAGCAAGAATTTTTTCCACAATACTTGTTTCATTGAGAAAAATAATCCGATCACAATGACCATGGTCATATACTGTTTTGGGAAACATATTAAAATTTTTAATGGATATCCCATTACCTGGCAATACATTTTCTGCATGTTTCTGGACAAGTTGTGTAGGAATAGTCAGCATGACTGCCATCATGGACTCCTTGTCTGTCATGCCAGCACACATAATGGATCTACTTTTGTTTTCCTTATCCAAGTAGGTGCTATAGACGACCATTATGTCCCCGATGAACACTTGTCCAGTTCAGCGGCTGTTTAAGCCCTCTATTGATAGTATTTTGGGTGTTACAAGTTTAGACCTGGCGACAATCTTTGAACAGGAAAAGTAAAGTGAATGGTAATGTGCATTTGTTTTTGTTTTCTATTTTTCCTGGCATACATTTACAAGTAGACGAACAACTTGGATGAACTATGGAGATAGAGTTTTGCAACCAGACCTCTTAGTCTGCAGAACCTACGCTATGTTCGACATCTCACTTGTACTTGTTGATACTTCTTGTGAACTGCAAAGTATGTAATGCATATGAAATCAACATATTCACCATGCCATAGATGAACACATAGCTGAGGATATTTGTTTGGTAAACATACTAGGAACATAATGTATGCATATTTACCTTTGGCTTTATTGATATGCTGACGACTGGGATGACTGACTACTCATGGCCATGCCACTAGTCCAACTTTTTCTGATGCAAGAATGTGTAGATGAACATCAGAAGGACTAAACAAGCATATGCATTGTATATTGTCCATAATTGTTCTTAATGTGAAATACAGAGTGGAAGGAGATGGAATACGAAATAGGGTGTCAAGGGATACTCAAGAAACATGAGGACCTGAGGGTCTAATTGTATGCCTTAGTTTTTTTGACTGAAAAAATGTGTAACAGTAAATAGAGCGTGATGGCGGGGCATGACGGCCAATGTGTATATCGCAGAACCTTGGAAGCCAGAGGCGCAATATTGAACCCACCAACCCGACACCCGCAATCGACAAAGTGGGTAAGTATGGAATAAGGTAGAAGCGTGAACATAAATGTGAATCTGTAAGCCCGCCAACCCACGCACCAAGGCATTTTCAGAAAGACGACTAAGTAGAGAAGATAGAAAGAAAAAGGGATAATAGAAAATGAAAAAAGTAGAAATAGGGAGGGCATAAAGGCCCATTGTTTCCAAATCATGGTTTTCTAGTCCAATATTATATGCCCCCGCCCACTTTGTATATTCAATTTACTAGCACAATTGGTATACCTTTTCGAAGATTGCACAACAAACCCCTCTGCTGTTGCATACAAGAATTCATCTTCATGTTCAACCAATCTGTTTCTTCCAAGGTAGCAGCGCCAAATATACAATGGACACGAAGCCAAGTTAGTATGAAGACAGACATGTAAAAGAAAGAAATGCAGTTCTATTTATTTCAATGTAACAACAAAGAGAATATGATTCACATGAGAATAAGCAGAAATATACATAGTATATACATACAGTAAAACATGTGCAAAGTAGTAGAATAAGTAGAAGAAATACACAGACAATAAATGAAATACTCAACACTGGAATATGAAATAAGAGTACAGGTATGCACCTATCTAACTCCTCGTCTACATTCACGCCAAAGATTCCATCATCCTCTCCATCCATTATGTTTGTTTAAATGTAGAATTGCAGGAAAAATACAATGGACATGAAGGAAGTTAGTATACAGGAAGACATGTAATGAAGATAAGTTATTATCAATATCTACATACAATAAACTATGTGAACACATATAAAGAAAATAATTGAAATTCAAAACCACGGAATATGAAATAACGATACAAACATGTACCTTTGTATCTCCTCTTCCACCACTGCAGTCAAGACTTCATCGTTTTCTCCAGCTATTCTGTTTGTTTGAATGTGGGAACACACAAAAGACAATGAACATGAATGGAAGCTGGTATGCACCAGAGAACAAGTAAAATGTGTTGGATCATGTTGTCATTGATGCCAATGGATTTTCATTGATGCCAATGGTTTGATTGTTTGGGAGATTGTTGGATCATATGTCATTGATGTAAATGGTTTGATTGATGTCATTGATTGATGTCAAGTAATTGATTGATATGATGCCCTTGATGAGAATGATATATGTCCAAGTGGAAACCAATTGATGTAAAGATGAATCATTATTGTCTTATCATGGTTGATAAGGTGCACAAATGGATGAACTCCAAAGTGGTCCCCTTATGGCGAAATCCCTCACGGGAAGACACTTTACGGAATGAGTTATCCGAGAAGAATGGTTGGAGGACCCATGCTTATATATGGAATAATGAGATGAAGATCATTGAAGTTGTTGGTGAAACTATCCTATATGGATAGTGCTTGTCATTCCATTTCTGGTGGTATGTGGAATGTCACATAACTCCTCACGGTTTGAGAGTTATGGCTCTACAAAGTTGAAGGACCCCCATATGATGGTTTGAAGCCCAAAAAGGTCAAAGAAGTCAAAGCGCTTGAAAAGAAGAAATCATTATTTAAATGATAAAGTAAAGTGACAAAATCAAGAAAGATTATCTAAATGATAAAATGAGGTGACAAGATCAAGAAGGAATATTTAAATAAAAAAGTATTGGAGAACTTTCTATTCATGGAAAGTTATTAACCCTAAATAAAGGAAAAGAGGTTAAGTGACCTAGAAATGGGTTAAGTAACCTAAAAATGGGTTAAGTGACCTAGAAGATGAAAGTATAAATAAGAATCCAGGATCTCTTGTAAAATGCACATTTGGTGAGAATCTTTTTATGGATCAATGGAGAGCTTCTTGTGAATATCTTGTGGAGGATTGATGGAGAGCTTCTTGAGAGAGCATCCTATTGATGTGGATCTCTTGTGCATAATTGAAGATCTATTTTGAGGAAGGAAGGGACAGGAGGATCTCATGGACGTATGCAAGTTTTGGCAATGTTGGAGATCTTGACGGCAAAAGTTTCGGATTCACAGAAACCCTATTTTCTGATGTCCACGCGGGCTATCTATGTATAGGGTGCATGTACATGCGGGCTGGCTGTGTACAGGGAGCGTGGAGTGGATAAAATCATGGAGATTTTTGTTTGAGCTTGTGCCAGGCTCTTGGATGATGAGGCAGGTTCCAGATCTGCATTTTATGGCCTCAGATCTATCACTGAGACACTGGTATGGTTACATTATTGTCTTGATAGATACTATTGTTTGATATGTTATGAATGCTTAGGGCATTCTTGGCATGGATTCTATGATATGGTTCAGTTTGGTTGAATTGATTGATGGAGTGAGCAGCACTCTTATGATTCATTAGTGAGATGATTGCTATGGTATACTAGTTATTTATATATGATGGATATAGCATTCATATTGATTTGTTGTGGAGCATGAGCAAGCTATTGGAGAGCTTGGATGTGCTGTGACTGGCTGTGGGTCAATTTGGACAGTGGAAGACAGAAGAGTTCTGATTGCAGGTTGCAGAGGATCTGAGCATGTGAAGAAAATCAAACCCCTAAGTTGCTTAGAAGCACATGCTTTCTGCATTATACACTGGCCGCATTTACACACGGGTTGTAGTGAGCCAGGGCGCGTTCACACGCGGGCTGCACTACTGACAGGTCGCGTACCTGTTGACAGATTGATATCTGTTGAGGATTGTTTCCTCATCTCAGTTGGTGCTGAGGGTGTAAGATGAGTCTTGCATTATAGAGTTGGTGCTCTTGTAGAGTTGTACTCTATTCAGTTGTTGTTGATAAACCCAAGGATTGTAGTCTGTAATAAAAAGAAAATTGTACATATATCTTGTGTTCTTTGTGTTCATTGTGGTAATGACTTGTTGATGATACATTGCTAATATATGTTGTTGATATGTGCTCACATCTAACTGGTTATAAATGATAGCATTGAGTAATGAATAAATGTTGAATGCTAATTGATGAGTTTTTGTGTAAGAGGGAAGTTTTGGGAAAAAGAGCCCCACACTCATTCACCCCCCCTCTAAGTGTGGTAGGTGTGTCCAACATTTGGTATCAGAGCGGGCCTTCACTACAAGCCTTAACAAGCTTGAAGGAGATCCATAGACACACAAATGG
>ML805410.1:0-11882 GCA_009831015.1 Picea engelmannii | reverse complement strand
AAGAGAGCATGGGACAATGCACTTCCGCCAAGGATCTATGGCTAAAGCTAGAGGAGACATATCAAAGCAAGGAAGAGAAAGAAGAAATTGAATACCACTCCATCAAGATCATCAAAGGTAAAGAATCATCAAAAACTCTTGAAAGCATTATTTCTAAATGTGATTTTGAAAACATTCCAAGTGAAGATAAAGAATCAAGTGATAATAGCACAATGGAAGATTTTGAAAACATTTCAAGTGAAGATAGCACAAAGGAAGATCTTGAAGATATTTCAAATGAAGGGAAAGAAGTATGTGTTGATATTGGCAAAAAGGAAGATCATGAGGATATTTTAAATGAAGGTAAAGAACACTCTAAAGCCCTTGATTGCAATGATGATGATGATGCATTTTTCTCTACAAGTGAAGAAGAAGATGTGAATATAGTTTGTGTAAAGTTTTATGGTATTTATCCCATGAAAAGAATAGAAGGAAATCTATTAAAACTTCAAAAGGAAATTGAAGAAGGGTTATACATGTATAGAAGTGATCATTTTTATACACACTATAACTATCTTTCGGATAACACTAAGAAGTTTCTTAGGAGAAGTCTAAGTCACATCTTGAAGTTAAAAGAAATGATCAAAGAACAATAAGAGAGCAATAAGACTAAATTAGAAGAAAAGGAAGAAGAGATCACAAGACAAAAAGATGGAAAAGAAGATATGAATGTAGAAGATGAGATTCACAAAAGTTTTGAAACTATTGTCCATCTCAAGACCCAAATCGAAGAAGCCAAAAGAATAGAGGAATTATTGAAGATTCAAATAAATGACAAGGAAGATTCATGTTGCAAATTAGAAGATGAAATTGCTGACCTTAGAAAGAAGGTAGAAAAGTCAAACAAATTTTTGAATAGCTCCCGAATCTTGGATGAGATCTTGGAAAGTCAAAGACTATCATGTGATAAATCAGGTCTTGGATACAAAGGAGAAGATAAAGATGCTGAAGCAAGCACCTCAAAGAATCCTGAGGTAAGTCCATCAAAAGAGGAAGACAATATTGTAAAGAAACCATCTACACAAGGCAAGGAAAATTTCAAAAGTACAAAGCAAGAAAGATATCAAGAATCCATTCTTGAGACACCAAAGCAAAGGTATGAAAGTGTTTTTCATGGGTATTGTTATTCATGTAATGGATATGTTCACAAATCTTTTGAGTGTAGATCCTATGAAAGAAGATATAATGGAAGACTCCATAACACCATGAGGTGTTGGAGATGTGATCAAGTAAGACACATTGCTATTCACTGTAACTCCATGAGATGCTACAGCTGTAGTGGATTTGGCCACAAATCCCAGGAGTGCTGGAACACAAGAAGAAAGTCCATGATGAGGACTTCACATAGCATGACTAGAAGAAGGAATGAAGTAAGAAAGGGAGACATATTTGAAAAGATGGATACTCAGAGCTCAAGTTTTGAAGAGAAGGGTCATCTACAGAAGTGGGTGAAGAAGACAGAGAAACCAGAACAGAAATAAATATTGAAGGAAAGTTCAAAAGTGTCATTTACTAAGGCACACGCAGGCAACATTGGTGACAGTCGCATGGACACGCATGCTGACCTTGAATAGGTCGCGTACACATGCGCTCATTTTGTGCAGTTGGCCACGTGTCTGTTGTAAAGACTTGGGAAAAAGGCAATGCACATGGATTGGAGTTTGATGTGATGGTATAACTCTGTTGCAGGGTCTAACATTGTTTGTTGCAGGTTTTCATGGTGAGATCACACAATGGTATAATAAAAATAAATATTGGGTGCATGGCACTAACCCAAGAGTATGGATTGATGTTGATCAAATGCTCATCTATTGGATTATGTAAAATAATCTGATGGTGTACATGGCTGGTATATCTTATGGTAGATGCACATGTTGGCATATGGTGGATACATTTCATGGATGATATCTTTTGGCACATTATTGATGTACATGGGTGTTGTGAATGGTGGGCACATTTTGGTACATGATGTACTTGGTGGACATATTGTTCATGATTCTCTATTTTATTGTTGACATATATTTTGTTTCATGATGAATGGTATAGCACAATTTTGATGCATAACAGGTCCAAGGATCGTCATATGGTAGCACATTGTTCATCTTGTAGAGAAGATAGGGGGAGACATACCCTTAGGGGAGTCATTCTTCTTCTCATGATTCTAGGAGGAGATATTTATCAGATGCATACCCAGAAAAGAGACATATATTTGAAGAAAGAACACAAGGAGGAGCAATGGTCACAAGGGGAGTATATTTGATGTATTTTCAGCATTACATCAGATTGATATTCCTTGTTCAAAAGGGGAGAGATTATATAGCGGCAACAAGACAGGGGCAGCAGCTCCAAAGAGGAGAATGACCCTTTGCCATTGATGTCAAAGGGGGAGAGATAATCACATTGATGTGATTGATGTCTATTCATGGGAAAGATTGATGTGGAGAAATAGTCACATTGACTATTGATATAGAACATGCTCTGTCTACATGTTGACATCAATAATTGGTAATTGGAGTTGACATCAATATTGGTATTTCCATCAATGCCAAAGGGGGATATTGTTGGATCATGTTGTCATTGATTCCAATGGTTTGATTGTTTGGGAGATTGTTGGATCATATGTCATTGATGTAAATGGTTTGATTGATGTCATTGATTGATGTCAAGTAATTGATTGATATGATGCCCTTGATGAGAATGATATATGTCCAAGTGGAAACCAATTGATGCAAAGATGAATCATTATTGTCTTATCATGGTTGATAAGGTGCACAAATGGATGAACTCCAAAGTGGTCCCCTTATGGCGAAAGCCCTCACTGGAAGACGCTTTACGGAATGAGTTATCCTAGAAGAACGGTTGGAAGACCCATGCTTGTATATGGAATAATGAGATGAAGATCATTGAAGTTGTTGGTGAAACTATCCTAGATGGATAATGCTTGTCATGCCATTTCCGGTGGTATGTGGAATGTCACATAACTCCTCATTGATTGAGAGTTATGTCTCTACAAAGTTAAAGGACCCCCATATGATGGCTTGAAGCCCAAAAAGGTCAAAGAAGTCAAAGTGCTTGAAAAGAAGAAATCATTATTTAAATGATAAAGTAAAGTAACAAAATCAAGAAAGATTATTTAAATGATAAAATGAGGTGACAAGATCAAGAAGGAATATTTAAATAAAAAAGTATTGGAGAACTTTCTATTCATGGAAAGTGATTAACCCTAAATAAAGGAAAAGAGGTCAAGTGACCTAGAAATGGGTTAAGTAACCTAAAAATGGGTTAAGTGACCTAGAAGATGAAAGTATAAATAAGAAGCTAGGATCTCTTGTAAAATGCACATTTGGTGAGAATCCTTTTATGGATCAATGGAGAGCTTCTTCTAAATATCTTGTGGAGGATTGATGGAGAGCTTCTTGAGAGAGCATCCTATTGATGTGGATCTCTTGTGCATAATTGAAGATCTATTCTGAGGAAGGAAGCGAGAGGAGGATCTCATGGATGCATCCAAGTTTCGACAATGTCAGAGATCTTGACGGCAAAAGTTTCGGATTCACAGAAACCCTATTTTCTGATGTCCACGTGGGTTGTCTGTGTATAGGGTGTGTGTACACGTGGGCTGGCTGTGTATAGGGTGAGTGTACACGTGGGCTGGCTATGTACAGGGAGCGTGGAGTGGATAAAATCATGGAGATTTTTGTTTGAGCTTGTGCCAAGCTCTTGGATGATGAGGTAGGTTCCAGATCTGCATTCTATGGCCTCAGATCTATCACTAAGACACTGGTATGGTTACATTATTGTCTTGCTAGATACTATTGTTTGATATGTTGTGAATGCTTAGAGCATTCTTGGTATGGCTTCTACGATATGGTTCAGTTTGGTTGATTTGATTGATGGAGTGTCCAGGGCCTGAACACCATAAAGTGCCCAAACAAAAAACAAAAAAAGAAAAACAAAAAACAAAAAAACAAACAGCTCCAACTGCCGGCGCAGGACCCCAACGAGAAAGCACGAACATGCCCAATTGCAGCACTGGGGCCCCAAACTCGTAAATTGGAGCCAAGCAACAACAACCAACAACCGACGAGCCAACGAACCAACGAACAAGCAACAACCACTGAACCGGTAAACAACATATGTATCTCCAACGATTTCCAAACTGCAAGTCGAAGCACAGAAGGAACCAAAAACATATGACGAGCATGCCAGTAGAAATAAGCAAACATTCTTACTTGAAAAATGAAAACACTATACAACAAAGAAGGAATAGAAAATGAAATTATGGCATGGAAACTTACTCTGAAACGATGAAAAACAGAACCCCAGGTCGAATTGTGAACAACAACAAGCAACAACTGATGAACCAACGAAGAAGAAGCACCCACTAAACCAATAACAATGTATGTAGTAGTAACAATATTGTCCAAATTCACTGCAACATTGTACGGAAAATTTCGAGGAAAAATGTAATCCGAGAAGCCTATTTAGATAAACATTTAAGGCTGTCAGGTTTTCGAAGGGCCTCACGGTATGCAAACATTTAAGCTGCCAGGCCCGTCTCAGGACTTCAATGTAAACATTTAAGTTGTCAGGCCTATTCAAGCACCTCAAAAAAGTGTCAATGATCTAAACCTTCGATATGTAAACATTTCATAAATAATAATAATAATAATAATAATAATAACTTGGCAATAAGACCTCGAATCTATTATCGACATATATGGGTTTTTTTTTTATAATAAATAAATAAGAAAATAAAGTTTTTAGTTTTGTAGTTCAAACAATAGAAATTGTGCAAAAAATTGTAGGAAAACAAAAAAGTAATATAAAGTCAACGAACTATCGATCACTATAAACTTTGGATATCTAAACATTGCAATATGAATAGTACAAATAAAAGAAAGTACCGTACATTATAAAACTTTGGATATGACAACGTATAATTCATTGGGAATAGCGAAGCTGGCAATAAGACCTCAAATTTATCATCCAATCACATCATGACATATATGTTTTGTTTTTTTTTTTATATAAAAAATAATGCTTTTAGTTATGTAGGTCGAACACTGGAAAGTATGCAAACATTTGTAGTCAAACAACAAACTAATGTAAAGTCAACGAATTATCGATCGCTATAGTCCCTCTACGCCTTCGGCAGGGACTAATAAGTATATTTGTTGTTATATACATTGTATAAACTTTTTGATAAGTTTTAAGGGTAGTTTGATTAATTTAATTATATGTTTAAGGTATTTTGTGGATAGGGAGGTCATAGTTTATAAGGTCAAATTTGATTGAGTTCCTTGAGGTTACCACTGATAATTATTGTTGGCAATTGACCTAGATATTCAGAGGATGAGGGAAAAATTGCACAAGATTTTCTTTGGAAAAAAATCCCAAAATATTAACTCAATTAGTTATTACCATTATTGTTGAACATTTAACCAATTCCATGTCAACAAGTGCCTATTTATAATCCCTTTAAATTAAATGCATTAATCTACACCAAAGAATTTATTAGAGATGTCTTCCCATTTCTCTACAAGATTTTTCTTAAAAAAAAAACATCAAGCTTATTGTTCCTTATGCATACACACTAACATAAATGACACTTGCTTTTGAATAAAGATGATGATATTAACATTAATGTGACCCTTCATTTTTCAAGAAAAGATGTTTGCTCATTTGAACCCATTATTCCACAAAGACCTAAACAGATTTCCATGAGATACAAAAATATATTGCTTGCATTTAGGATATGTTCTTTATTCTTTCTCATTTTTTTGTCTTTCGTATATGTTCTTTATTATTCGGTTTGATCTCAAACTAGTACAAATCATTGTGATAATTACAGATTTATTGGTTAAAAATAAAAATATATATCATTTATTATTTTTTATTAAAATAATAATAAATATAAAAATAATAATAATAAATATGATGGTCTGCATAGTCAAATGCATACCGGAGTAAAAGGCGGGAAAGGGAATATTCGCACACTCAGCAGTGAATGCGTACGATCACTTTCGGCCGAACTCAAAGCAGATGCTGTTGCGGGCGAGATTCGATCCGGCAATCTGTCGTGTACAAAGAATCTCGCGGCGTGCAAGATAAGAAAAAGCATCAAGTACAAAATTCCTGCCCGGAGCATAGGTGTGTGAGGCAAATCTATTTTTAGAAGCTTGAGTAGAAGTGGACGGGGTCCTTTTCTTTGTTCCACCATCTAATAAGTGGGGCCTATGTGTCATCCTTACCCATTGCCATGCCACGTAAGCGTTTGATTTTTATGTCTCGGTGGCAAGACCTTTGTTGAGAGTGTTTCATGTGTCCCATGAATTCCCTAATGGCAACATGTGGTACTCAACCTTTTTAGTGAAGTTGTAACTTTAAAGAATCTCCATTGTATGAGGTTCACTCTCTAAACCTCAAAGACTAATTAATGGATCTAGGAAATGGGATCTCATGTTTGTTTTTTAGTACTTGTAATGTCATATAGTGGTATGACATGAGCTCTTTGGTTTTGTATTAACATAAAAATTTGAATTCAAAACCTCTTGGGTGGGTGACTTTAACAATATATATGTGTTTCATAGTGTGACGTGACTTTAACAATATATATGTGTTTTATTGTTAAAGGTGATCAATGGTCACACCCCATTGCAGGGTCGGAAGGTGCGCACATTTTAAAAATTCAAGGACGAGCCGCAATTAGAATCGTGTTTTTTTGAAAGGGACGCGTGGCGGTTCATGGTGAATTGCGGTGACAAAAACTGTTTTCTTTCAAACCACCCTTGATCGTGCCTGCAATCACGCAATTGCATAGGGTCATGGCCCTAGGTCACATTGAAGATGGAGTGAGGGAGAGGAGTTGCGCCAAAGGCCGAAAGCGTCTGTATTGATCACAGAAGAGGATTTGCAGAACCTCGAGGCATCGGGATTGACTTGAAGAAGTCGTGGGCACCGCCTGGAAACATTCATGGGCATCAGGCCTCATCCCGATCCCAATTAAGGAAGTTATTGAAGATGGGGTCGACAGTTGAGACCTCGTCTCACCCCATAAATGGAAAGCGTTGCAGAGATCAGCGATAAAGGCAGACTGTCCACCCGAAGCTTCCATCTGGATAGATTTTCCTATAAAACGCCTAACTACGCTTGTCTCATGTCTGACATAAGGAGGTCTACACAGACTGACAGAGTGGGTGTCGACTGGAAACTTTGAATACAGGGGTCCGATCACTCTCTTGGTAGTTGCAGCAGTTTTCAGTGTATATACTCAATTTTGATATTTTGTTAAGGTCGAATGGTTGAGCTAGGCTCCCTGATATTGTAATATTTTGATTGAGAACAATTGGTTCTCTGGTTATGTATTTGTTTTTGAGACATCTTGGTTAATCTAATTAGCTTTCTTACTCCATCTTATTTGCCTCTGATACTGAGAGAGTTCATGTTTGATTGATTCACATGGATTGTTGTAACTGTATTATGATAAATGTTTGATTATAGTATTGTTATGATTTCTTTCATCTTCCTTGAAATGTGAATCCAAGAGGACCTTGTGTTTAAGATTTTTCTCCTTAGGCTACTGGAAAATCTGATGTTCATAGCGGACCTCTACACCTTTCTCACTAAATATTCCTCCTACTCACCCTTACTCCAACTTACCGACTAAAGTTGATTCAAGACCTCAATGGCTGGTGCATGCTAGTCCAGATTTCTGAGTTAGAACGCTATTATTATTGAGTTTTCTCCATTTAACCACTCAAAACTCAATTACCTGTGACATATAAACTGATGGGTACTAGGCTTACCTTCAATGCAATCTAAAGGTGACTTCTAGTGCTAACATTTCTGGCACCGTTTCTAGGGAACAAATTGAAGACATTTCTCTAGGATAGAACGACAAAGAGCTTATGATTATGAGGGTGCATCAGATATCAGAACCATTAAAGTTTGCAGCTTGCACCTGGCGACTCCACTGTTTCCACTCCACTATTTCAGTTGTGGCTACCTCTAGCACACTTGAAGCTGACCCATAGAAGCTTTCTCGAGAAGGCTTTTAGCAACTTCTTTCTTAGCTTAGAAAAATCCCTAGGAGGACGACCATGATCAGATCTAGTCTTTGATGGTGAACAAAGACCAGACGCATTCAGGTTGCATATCATTCACCTGACAACTCCATGATTAAAGAATCGATCGGTGACTCCACTAGTCTGAAATGGAAAAAATCTTGGCTTAGAGGTTTGCTTTTAATTTCTCCTCTGTTCCTGGTTTTCCAAATGTTGTCCCTGCTATAAATGAATGGGATGATTATCTTCTGAGATTCCGATGAAGCAAGCATGATCATCCTGGTGAACACTTGTTTGATTTTCATATATGCATGCTTGAGCACAATTTTGTTCACATGGATGTCTTGATCAAGATGTTTAGATTTTCTTTGGAGGAAGATGCTCGTGAATGGTGCCAATCTCTCCCTACTGCTAGTATCCATTCTTTGAAGGATTTTCACGATGCTTTTAATTTATATTACAAAGAGATTTACATGTCTCATCTTATATTGGATGACTGTTGTAAGAAGTTTGCATCCTACATCAAGCAAATGATAGAGTCTTCCTCGTGTGATGAGTATGGTGAAGGTATGAGTGAAAGAGGAAGCGCAGAGGATATTTTTGTTCATGAGACAAATGTTTTGACCAACCCTACTTATGATAAAGAAGGCCTTCTAGGTATGATTGATAATAGCGCTGATGATTACATAGCAATGGATGTATCATATTATGCCCCTTATACACCTGTTATCTCAGATTTAGAAGAAGAGATGGTTGTGAAGGAGGATTCTTCTCTTTTCCTTCAAGAGGTTTCCCATGATATATTTTCACCTAGGATTGAAGAGAAAAAAACATGTGTATGAGTAGCTAGAAGCAACAATTACTACTGTCCCTGAAATGGATATCTTTAACAATTATATTCTTGATTGAATTATTGTTTTAGAGGTTGATCATAGATATGAAGGGCAACCCATTTTTTTATGAATGTTCTAGTGATGATGAGCAACAATCTTATCCTACATTTGATCACTATGAAGACACTAAACAACATGATAAAGAGGAGGAGCCGTCCATTGATATACATGAGGACATTTCTTGCCATCAGCTAGCAGATGTTATCAAAAAAGACAAAGGAGAAGTGGATCAACAACCTACATCAGCCCTTCACTCACTTTTGCTTACTAGAGACATCCAACCATATGTGAGCAGCTGTGAAGCAGAGCAAGCTTTCTATTACCCATTTTCTGGGTTTCCTCAGTTATTCCACAAACCTGTAAGGGAGTACATGGAGTTTCATTTCTTCCATTTATTGAAGCCTCCTAGCTTTATCTTGACTTCAACACTGGGAGGAGGGCTGAAAGATGTAATCATTTTGCTGTCATGGTTGCATCATCTATTATCGATCAATGACAAAGTCAGTGGATTTCCAGTTAGGAAGCTTCTTGACTGGCTCTAGTGGAAATTTGCTTTCACCTAGCATTATGTAAAAAATCAGTTAGTCTAGGGATGTACATAAATAAGATCCTTTCGAGCCCATGTGTGTTTTCTTTCGTTTTTAGAATAGTGTGCTTGGTGGCCTATAGTCCTCAGCGGAATGTTTTGAGCTCGAATCCATAACCCAACAACTAAGGCACTGGAACTACTTGTTCTTGGTAGCTTGCAGGGAGCATGCCATCCCCTGTGGAGCCAAATGTTATCACATGAACTTGTCTAAGCCTTGTGGGTGTGTGGTTTCTACCTAAGACTGTAATTTTTCCTTGTCTCTCTCCTTTTCGCAGACCAAGTCTTAATATTTTTATGCTTAGGCTTGTAAAATCGTTTTTCATTTGCCCCCCCTCTGTGTTTAAAGTGCCCCGATCTCCCTGTTTTCCTAGCCCACAACCAATTGTCCAAATCCTCGATCACGATGGCCACAACCATGGACACAAAGCACAACTTTCCTAATAGTCCATTTCGGGCTTGAAGCACAAGTGATAGGTAAGTTTATGTTTCAATGACGAAGATCCAATCAACCAGTTCATATCAGAGGCTCATGAGCATTCAGGAGTCCAAAATCATGCAAAGTATAGCACTAGAACACAAAGCCCTGAGGTGAGCATGAGTCGTTGATCTTTAAGGGAACATGTGGTGTTTGATCCAAGTGTTCGGGCAAATAAGATTCAGGAGGTTTGAAGTGAGAAGTGTGTAAAACTTTTGAAGGGCCGAAGCCCGAAGTCCCGAAGACCCGAAGTGGATCTCGACTGTTGATTCGAAGAGGGAAGATTCGATCCATTGATCTAAAGCGCCAGAGCTAGGTCAT
This sequence comes from Picea engelmannii, assembly GCA_009831015.1. Classification (NCBI taxonomy): domain Eukaryota; kingdom Viridiplantae; phylum Streptophyta; class Pinopsida; order Pinales; family Pinaceae; genus Picea; species Picea engelmannii. Next base: position 1,499 of record ML805410.1, on the reverse strand, counting down.
TGATGAGGGAGCCTCATCTCAGATCACAAGATCAATGGTCACACCCCATTGTAGGGTCAGAAGGTGCGCACATTTTAAAACTTCAAGGATGGGCCACAATCAGAATCGTGGTTTTTTTGAAAGAGACACGTGGCGGTTCATGGTGAATTGCGGGGAAAAAAACAATTTTCTTTCAAACCACCCTTGGTCGCGCCCTCAATTGCGCAATTGCGTAGGGTCATGGCCCTAGGTCACATTGAAGATGGAGAGAGGGAGAGGAGCTACGCTAAAGGCCAAAAGCGTTCGTATTGATCACAGAAGAAGATTTGCAGAACCTTGAGGCATCAGGATTGACTTGAAGAAGTCGTGGGCACTGCCTGGAAACATTCATGGGTGTCAGGCCTTGTCTTGATCCCAATGAAGGAAGTTATTGAAGATGGGGTTGGCAATTGAGACCTCGTCTCACCCCATAAATGGAAAGCGTTGCAGAGATCAACCATAAAGGTAGACTATCCACCCGAAGCTTCCTCCTGGATAGATTTTCTTGTAAAACGCCTAACTGCACTTGTCTCACGTCTAACATAAGGAGGCCTACATAGTCTGACAAAGTGGGCGCTGAATGGAAACTTTGAATGCAGGGGTTTGATCACCCTCCTGGTAGTTGCAGTAGTTTTGAGAATATATACTCAGTTTTGATATTTTGTTAAGGTCGAATGGTTGAGCTAGGCTCCCTGATATTGTAATATTTTGATTGAGAACAACTGGTTCTCTGGTTATGTATTTGTTTTTGAGACATCTTGGTTAATCTAAGTCAACTTTCTTACTCCATCTTATTTTCCTTTGATACTGAGAGTGGTGGTTGGAGAGTGGTGGAGTCTAAGAATGGGGAAATTTAGGAATTCACGTGACCTTTTATAGGATGAGCAATAATTTCTTCCCTTTCTGCTCCATTGTTTTCTCTAGTTACAACTTATATGTTGGTTTCTGATGAATTGATAGGCCTATACAATGGTTTGGTTATTTGACAGTTAAAGACATCACTCGTTCGGTTTTTAATGCTTTCTAAAAGCTTTTGAGTGACGTTTTGTTAAAAACTTGATGCGTTATTTTTTGACATTGTATAGGATTAGCTAATTCTAGATACTTTGAAGAACACTATATGTGCTCAAAGGAAAAATATAGTGTGGATTAGATAGTGGTGATGGCATTTTTGTTTATTTTGTTTGTATATACCAATCTTGAGGAATAGTTTATAAATGCTGAAACTAAATATAAAATGTATTATATTTTCATCTCAAATAGAAATATAACTTTTTTACCTAAGAAAAAGATGGTTTTATATTCCCTGAAGTTTGAACTCAAGTTATTTGTATGGCCATGTCTTATCTAAACTACTAAACACCAATGGTATTCATGGTTTATTCACCAATGTCTTATCTAAACTACTAAACAACAATGGTATTCATGGTCTTTTGAGATATTTCTCTATATGTTTTACTAAACACCAATGGTATTCATGG
>ML805409.1:144671-154753 GCA_009831015.1 Picea engelmannii | reverse complement strand
ATTGTAGATTCATTGGTGGATTGGAATGAGATCCAAAAGAAAGATGGGAAAAAATAAAGTCTATTATTTCTTAAGCACACTTTTGTTGCGCCAACTTGAAATATTGTGGTTTTATTTTGAAAACAATTATTTTTTTCATTTCATTTCCATTATACACAATGAGCTCAACATGTCACTTACAATAATAGAACTTGGGTAGGAAGGATAACACTCCATCCCACAACCACTTGAGCTAGACCCAATTGACAACTTATCTCTCATTTGGCAAGATGTGCGCACAACTGTTATCTCTCCCACAACAGTCCCAAGGGATAGCTCAGTTGGCAAGATGTGCGCACGCTCTCCCAGTTTGGGGAGAGGTCACAGGTTCAAGCCTAGCTATGAGTCCCTGGGGCTGCTGCTTTTCTACTCCCATATCATCCACTATGTGGGGAAGTATCGGGGTGGGTTCCCAGCGATTTAATTTCTCATCNTATCTCTCATATATTAAAAATAAACACAAAAATGACTCTAATTCTATGCATAGCATCATCAATTTTATTTTTATGATTATGTTAATATGATCAGATAAACCAATTCTTATCTTAACATCATCATCATTATTTTATGATTATGTTAATATGTTTTTTTTATATAATTATTATATAAAAAAATGCTTTATAAAATAATTAATCAAAAAATTGTATAAAAATACTTATGGAGTAAATTGAATATATTAATTATATTTTATTATAATATAAAAATATTAATGTAAAATAAAAACTTAACCTAAAAAATTAATATTATGAATCTAATAAAATAATCTATAACATTACAAATAATTATATCTTTAAAATATTTAAATTATTATTAAAATAAAAAATATATAATATTTATTGATAAAATTCTATAATAAAATTCATTTTAAATGAAGAAAATGTAAATAATTCTCTTAAACCATATTCTATTATGTCTTAACAATCAAAATAAGTTTTCTAACTTATAAATTAATCAAACCTACTATAACAATATTAAATATAATTATAGTAAGCATTGTAACTCAATACTAAACATAATTATAATAAACATTCAGACAAAAAGAAAGAAACACAAAATCCAAAGCCATCTCAAATAAAAATACACAAAATCCAAGACCCTTACAACTATTTAACACAAAGTTGTTACAATGTAGGAGACAAAACAAGAAAATGATTCGAGGACACAGATTTAAATCATCTCATCACGTAAAGTCATGAAATGTGACTTGTTTTCTTTCATTTCAAACACAAAGAATAAGTTGAGAGACTATAGTCTAATCATGTCATTAGAACCAAAGTCATAACTACGTTGCTTGTTTCTCTAATGTCAAATGCATAATCATATCATTGGAACTAAACTTGTACATATATGATTGGTTTCTCTAATGCCACACATATTTTAATACCATGGAGGAGGATATGATGAACCTTCCAGCTATCTAATATTACGTTACATCTCTTCCTGTGGGATTTTTGGGCATTTAACAATTCTGGGTAGGTTGGTAGGTTTTTTGAAGGTTGTATTTAGATTGGGAAGTTGGAAGTAGAATTTATAATTTATAATTTTTCGATTTGTTATTATTAAATTTTTTTGTTGAAAGTATAGTTTTAGATTGTTGAAATTGTTGTTTTTAATGTAAAAATTGATTCAACGTTTAGAATAATCCTATTGCAATTTGATTTTACAATGTTAATGGTTGACATTTGCAATTCCATCAATTCCTTAAACCTTCGTGGGGTTGGGGGTTCCTCGAAGCTATTAACCTTAAAGGGGTTAATACATTGTGTGAACCCTGATATCATTTTTTTACAAGAAACAATGGTAGATTGTATTAGAGCCAAATAGTTTTTCTTAAATTGTTGTCCCTCGTGAAATTGTGTAGCAACTGACTCTGTTGGGCTCTTAGGGGATTTGATTTCAGGCCGGAATCCTTTGAAAGCGGATTTTCTAGCCTTCCACATCTTTGTTGGCATTTTGTTGGAAGGTTGTATCAAGGATTTCTCCTTTCCTTTGAAACTTTTAAACTGCTATGGGCCCTATAAAGATAGATTATATTTTTGGAAACATCAAGAGGACTCTGGTTTTTTAAAAGAAGATAATCTTATCATAGGGGGGAATCTTAATATAACTCTTTCCTCTAGGGATATCTGGGGTGATCAAGCCAGATTAGACCCCCTTTCTGATTTCTTCTCCTCTTTGTTTTCTTTAGCGGGTCTTATTGACATTACTCCCAGTCAGATTTGTCCAACTTGGAAAAATGGGCATTCTGGTCCAAATGGAGTCTCAAAAAGACTAGATCTCTTTCTCCTGAATGAAAATCTATTGGGGAATGTGAAAAAGTGTAGATATTTGGTTTTAAACAATTTTGTTTCATATCATAACCATGTCTTCTTACAGGTTGAAGAATTAAAAGATCCTTTACATTTTCCTTTTAATTTCAACCACGATTGGTTGTTGGAGTTGGATTTTCTTCATTTGGTTAGGTCAACTTGGTTATCTATGAGTTTGTGGGAAGATAAATCAGTTATGAAACTGATTGTGCTCAAACTTAAAAAATTAAAAGAAGTTGTGGTTTCCTGGAAAAAAGAAAGGAGGAAATTGTTACAGGTTGAATACATTAATCTTGAGCAGATGTTAGATAAGATAGTACAAAGGTTCCCTTCTCATATTTTTCCCAAGAAATTAAGGAGGAATTTTTATCTTTGGAAAAAAGGAAATTTGAGATTCTAAAATTTGAGGAAGAGTCTTGGAGACTCAAAAGCAGGGCCATTTAGTTGAAGTCTGGGGATAAGAACACTAAATTTTTCTGTAAGTTTGCAGAAAATAGAAGGAATTCCAATAATATTTGGGATTTGATGGATGATTAGGGTAACTTTCATCAGTCACAGGAAGGAATCAAAGCAGCAGCACACAACTATTTCAGTTCACTTTATAGAGCTAAGGGTAGAGAAGACACTCTAACACAACACAATGTTCTTAAATAAATACCAAGATTTTTCTCGAATGAGGAAAGTGATGATGTTGGTAAACATATTTCTCTATAGGAAATTGAAAGAGTCATAAAAAGGATTCCAAGGGACAAAAGTTTTGGTCTTGATGGATGGACCTAGGAATTATTCCATAACTTATTTGATATCATGAGTACTGATCTTTTGAATGCAATAGAAGAATCAGGATTATCTGGTAAGGTATGTGGGTCTTTAAATTCTACTTTCTTGAATCTTATTCCAAAGGAATCTAAACAAAGTTCTTTCAATGAGTACATAATTATTGCACTTTGTAACTTTGTTTATAAAGTGATTAGAAAAATCATTGCTTCCAGGATTAAGGAAAAATTGTCTTCTTGTATTTCAGTTGAACAGTTTGGTTTTTTAAAAGATAGACTTATCTCGGATGCTATAGGACTTACACAAGAATGTATAATTATTCCAAAGTAAAGAAGTTGTCCTCTTTAGTGTTGAAACTGGACTTAAAGAAAGCTTATGAAAAAGTCAGTTGGAGATTTTTGAGATTGTTGTCGATTCATATAGGTCTTAAATGGGAGGTTGTTCAATGGATTAAGGGATGTGTCACAAGTGAAAACTTTGGTGTTCTTATTAATGGATCTCCAACGGGTTTTTTTAAAGGTTTCAGGGGCTTGAGGCAAGTTTGTCCTCTTTCGCCTTTTCTTTTCCTTCTTGTAGTGGAAAGCCTCAACAGGCTATTGAAAAACTCCAAAGCAGAAGGTCGTTTTCAAGGTAAAAAAGTGTCCATTGGACTAGTTATCACTCACTTATTGTTTGTGGATGATGTTTTCATTCTTAGCATCAGTACAAGTGAATAATGGTATGATTTAAAGAAGTTGATAAATTCCTTTTGTCATGCCTCATGTATGGAAGTTAATTGTCATAAATCTTGCTTTCTTTATGACAATTTGGAGAAAGATAAAATAGATAAGCTACAAGATATTTTTGGGATTCCATTAGTTCATATGAATTATGGATTGAAGTACCTGGGCTTTTATCTTAACCCAAATGATTATAAAATTTCAGATTGGAAATGGTTGCTCCAGAGAATTGAGAAGAGGATTGGCCACTAGTATTTTAGGTGGCTCTCATTGAGAGGAATATCAGTTGTTTTAAAGTATGTACTTCAAAATATCCATGTTTATCAATGTACTTTGGCTAAGGTCTCGATTTCTATTAGGACAAGAATTAGATAGGTCATGGCCAATTTTCTTTGGAGAGGAGTAAAGAATCCTTTGGGATTTCACCTTGCTAAATGGGATATGATTACAAAACCAAAAGAGTTGGGTGGATGGGGTATCAGAAACCTTGATTGGTTTGGTCAAGCTTTAGCAACAAAATACTTATGGAGATCTCTTTTTGGTTCAGGTTTGTGGAGTATCGTTATGAGAAGGAAGTATCTAAAAGGAGTGGATGTGGTGTTCTAGTTAAGATCTAAAGATTCTAGGTTTCCAGTTGCTTCTTTGTTTTGGAAGAATCTTATGATGTCATTGCCTCTCTTGAAGAAGAAGATTGCATGGAATGTAGACTGAGGTACAAGAATCCTAATTGGTTTAGATCCATTTATTGGGAGTGGTGCACATTACAGGCTCTCTATAGATCTTATAAGACATTTTCATTCTCTTAAGTTTATTCACTTGCACATATTAGTAATTCCTCATCCTTAAATTCTTCGGGTTCATCTCATCGGTTATTACCCAGTGATTTGGGTCTAGTAGGTGATATGGATGTGGAATGGGAGTCTTATTTATCTTTTCTCAGACGTAATGGGGTTTTCCTGAATAATGATGAGGAAAGAATTATGTGGACTTGGAATAAGACTTTAGGTGATGTAAATGTTAAGACTGCTTATACAACATTGGTTGATATGAATGTTGTTGAGGAACCTGAATGGTGGTTCAGAGCTATATGGAAATCTTAGGTTCCTGTAAAAATCATATTATTTTTTGGCTATGTATTCAAAATCATGTTCTCACTAGACAAAATTATAGGCTTCGTGGTGGCATTGGACCTTCTATGTGCCACCTGTGTTTGAGGAATGATGAGACCACCCGACATCTTCTAGTAGACTATGAGATCTCTAAATATATTTGGAAGGAAGTTTGTTCTCTTTTAAAGCTTCATGATATATGGTTTTCTCAGCCTCTGGTGGATAATTTGAAGTCATGGTTATTAGTCTATACGAGACACGGTATGGTCCCCTTTTTCATTCTATGGGGCATTTGGAGGTACAAAAACAAAATTTTCTTTGAAAATGTTGCTCTTAATGTTGATGGTTTATGCCTAAGAATAGTAAAGGCCATTAACGAGGTCCCTATTTCAGCTGATGGAGATAAGTTCACTCAAGTTTTAAATCTGATTTATTTTGGACACAATCCTATCGGATTTTTTGATGGAGCTGCTACAGGTTCTTCCAGTGGTGTTGGTTTAGTCTAAAAACTTAGCAACTCTCATTTATTCAAATCTTACTTGGCGATTGGCTCGGGAACAAATATCATAGATGAGTTAGTTGGTTTATGGGGATTGATTTTTTTATCTCTCAAGTTTCAGTTTCTCGATTTGATGGTGGTTGGTGACTCTAAGGTCGTCATAGACTGGTTTGGTGGTATTTCTTCCTTGAATGTTCTCTCTTTATAATGCTGGAAGAGAAAGATTTTGGAGCTCAAATCTGCTTTCAATTCAATACAATGTTTCCATATTCACTGATCTTTTAACTCTTTGGAAGATTATCTTTCTAAGTTTGCTTTGGATAAGCATGTTGGAAAGATGTTTTTTGAAGAATTTGTTGATGGTTCTATAGCCAGTGTTGTCTCCTTCACTGTTTTTTGAAAGAAGATTATGGTCTTTTCTAGTTTTGAATATTTGGTATCCATTTTTTTTTGGTCTTGTAATCTTCAGACTTTGTGGTCTTTTTGGAAAGTATGTATTTTTTAAAGCAAAGATGTCCTAGTTTTTGTCTTTAGTTGTTTTCTCTCAGATAGATGTATGATTCTTTGGTATCTATAGTCATGGCTATTGACTCTATATCTCTATTTTGTACTAGAAATTTCTTTTGATTCTAATGAATATCATCGAAACTGCTTTTTCCTATGGAAAAAAAACAATGTAACGAAGAGAATATTTGCTCTTGAGCCTTTATAAAGTCGTTTATTTACCTTTTCTATCATAGGTTCACCATAAATACCATCACTATCCCCATACTCATCTGACTAAGAGAACAAGTTTTGGATCATTTTGTCCCATTATCTTGAATTATGTTATTATTTTCATCTTCTTCCATGGGATCATTAACTTGATCTTCATTATTCACTTCATGTTTTTTTGTTGTTGTTGTTAGTTTGTCTGTGACATGTGGGACTAACCTGTGGCTAAGAAAATGCAACTCAGGGGTATCTAAGCCATCAAAATCACTCGGGGATCGCACCTAGCCAGAGCCACACCAACCCTTAACATGGATGGATATTTTTTCCCCGCAGGTTTCGAACCGATGACTTTAACATCACGGAGCGTCTTAACAACACACTATGTCACCCACTGTCCTACACCTCAGGGACATTATTCCCTTCATGTTACTCAACTTGTACAACATCATTTATACTACTACTCGGTGCATTCTTCATAAATTTAGGGAGGAATTCTAACTTTATAATTACAAGCAATCATGAAAAAATAGTGTGTATAACAAATATTAAAACAATATAAAATTTAATAAATATAATCAATATAAAGACGGATAATGAATATATAACTAATTACTAGGGGGCGATATTCACTTGATCCCCCGTTAATGTGCCCTTATCTCCTACAATGTCTTTTAGATGTTCCTATTAAAATTCTTACGAGATGTGCAGTACAACATCTTTTGCAAGGGAAATAACATTTATCGTCACCTTTTTCACCTTCATTACTTTTTTTCCCACCTCTGATATTTTCTGACATTCTTCCCCCCAAAAAAACAATGATGATTATCTTATAAAATTGAGTGGTGTACAATAGAATATCTATTATATTTTTCTAATGCAATTGACATATGAAAATAAATTTGTTTTCCGCTTGACAAGAACACCTTATACCTTTTCTGAACCGTCGTCGTTATAGAAAAATTGTCGCAACATCTTTAAAATGCAACATATGTATTAATTTTTTTTCTGTTAGAATTATGACGACATTTGACCAAGTGAATGTTGACTTAGTCAAATAGTGGGTGACCATTTGAAGAGAGCAACGGCTAGCACTACTATCATAGGTAGTGAGACGAAACTAGAGATATTGTCGTTATTGAGACGAACATAGAGATATCATCGGTATTGAGACAAAGATAGAGTAAGTGTTAGAATTGAGATGAATCTAGAGGTTTCCATCTCAATTCCGATGAATGTAGGTAGGATTGAAAAAAAAAATTGAAAAATTGAAATATTTATCTTGTACTTTTCGATAGTACAGCCAATTTTGTCTATACCGTTATAATTTTTTCAATATGTAGTAGTGTTGATACAGAGAATATGGAATGGGGATGAATTCCTCATAAGGAATGACCTTGGATAGGTAGTCAAGAAAACCACTCCCTACCAAAACACCTTATCTAGGAGCTCAATAGAGGAGGATTATATTTCCTCAACCAAATCATGAGAAGGGAATATATAAACTGAAAACTTCAGTGGTTAACCTGGGAGGAATTAGGAATTGAGAGTGATCATGCACTCATGTGGAATAAATATATCAAATCTCTTCATAACACCTTTTTCTCCTCCTCAGATAAAGAATATTATTTTCTCTGGTCTCTCAACCCCTCCGGTGGACATGTGCCAAGGCTTGGATACTTAGCAATAGCCCAAGAATGTAGAGAAGATCCTCCACCATGGTGGAGGGAAAAACTCTAGAAATTAAAATTCCCAACCAAAGAAAAACCGTTCATGTGGCTCCTTCTACACAATAGAGCTCTCACATGGGACAAACTGCAAAGAATAAACTTTCAAGGACCTAGGAGATGTTTCCTTTGTAAACAAGATTTAGAGACAAATCATCATCTCATCCTCGACTCGAAGTTCATAGTGGAGGTTTGGATGGAGATACAAAGATATTTAGAGTGTATGGGGTGGTGAAACTATAGAGGAAGCTCTAAATAATTGGTTTAAGAATCGGTTCACGCATAAGTTCAAGGCCCTCCCCCTAACTGTAGCTTTGGGTATCTAGATTGGTAGGAATCATACTCTTTTTTAAGACAAGGCTCCCTCTCCACAAATTTGTTTCAGTCAAAGCTTAGCCATCCTATATACTTATCCACAAAGCTCTCAGATCAAGCAGAGCAGCAAGTTCTAGGAAACCCAAATACTAGTTGGTAAGCCTTCCGATTTTTTTAGTTGTGGCAGCCCAAGGGGCCCCTCTCTAGGAGGGGCATGTGGTATAATACATCTCACAAATGAGCATTTTATTTCCTTTTTAGCAGGCCTTAGGAGAACAACAAACGATTTCAGTGAACTTATGGCACTAAAACTCACCTTGCAACTAGCCCGAGAAAGAGGCATTACTTACCTCCACTTATATGGGGATTCTCAACTTGTGATCAAATGGATGAATGGGGATTTCTCCTTGCAAAAATACACACTTTTGTCATTATTCCAAAATATTAAAAAAACCTAATGGGATTCTCTCATTTCACTTTTAATCGTGTTTACAGGGACATGAATCAAGAAGTGGATCGCCTCTCCAAAGCTAGCTTGGAAATGGATAGAGGCACATGGAAAGTTTATGAAAAAACCCATGATGACTCCACCGAGTATCTTCATGAATCTTGGCTCCAACTTGAGTAGTTGATCTGTTGTCTATGTCTAAGCAGTTCATGCTCTCTACAGGATATTATAGGACTTGTTAGCTTCTAATATAAAGAACCATATCCAAAATTAGCTTTTGATTGTAATTATGAACATTATATGGATTCTTTGTAGATTATTTTATGACCGTATTTTTGTTGGGAAAATTTTGGATTGTTGATTTATTTTTGTAAGATATAGCTGCTACTTTATATCTGGAAAAGTTTCGACATTTTTTTGAACATATTTTGAAGGGCTCATAGCTAGAGTAATTACATGGGCATCTATGATTGTAATTTTGTTCCTATCGCAGAAATAAAATTACTAGATTTTTTCCTTGTAAAAAATATGCATGTTATTCATATAAACAACACCTACATTGGTTGTAGATCTATTGGTGGATTGGAATGAGATCCAAAAGAAAGATGGGAAAAAGCAAAGTCTATTGTTTCTTTAAGTTAACAGTCCAACAATTTTGGAGGACAACAAATATATCTTGAACTTGTAAAAGTGGCTAGGTAAAAAACTAAGCTTGACTAAGCCAAGTTTTTTCATTGTAAACCTCGGCTCATGCTAAGGGTTACAAAAAATGAATATTACACCCATATTTTGAGGGACATTAATCATTTGATAGACTTCTTTAAATATCATATTTTTTTATTATCTATCCATCATAGTGTTTTAGGTGCACGTTATCCCTTTCTTAGATTGCAATTTCCCCCGAAGTGGAACTAGACTAAAGTGTACTTTGTATTAGAATTCAACATCACTAGTGTACAATTTTGTTGCACCAACTTGAAATATTGTGGTTTTATTTCGAAAATAATTATTTTTTCGTGTCACTTCCATTATACTCACTATGAGTTCAACATGTCACTTACAAAAATAGAACTTGGGTAGGGAGGATAACACTCCATCCCATAACCACTTGAACTAGACCCAATTGACAACTTATCTCTCACATATTAAAAAATAAACACAATAATAAGTCTAATTCTATACATAGCCTCGTCACTTTTACTTTTATTTTTATGTTAATATAATCCAATAAACTATTTCTTTTCTCGTCATCATAAAAATGAGTATGTTAATATGATTTCTTTTTAATCTAAAAAAAAATGCTTTAGCTGAAAAAATGTATAGATATTTTTGAGTGAATAGTATGTATTAATTTTAATTATATTATATATTATATATATATATATATATATATATATATATATATATATATATATATATATATATATAA
>ML805409.1:107975-128859 GCA_009831015.1 Picea engelmannii | reverse complement strand
TATATATATAAATAAATAAATAAAAGTTGGTAAAATTTACCATAACTTGGTTGTTAATTAATAGTGGAGATAATCATTACTAGTTGTTATTTTAGTTGTTATTAGTGAATGCAAGTTGATTCATTACAATGATTTAAGGAAAACCATGTCACTTAAAATGATTTATTGGTGGTTCGTAAGGGGCAGAGTTTCACTCTTGCTAAATGCTTAGGTTTTGGGCCATCAACCTGTTTCCTTACGTCCAAGGAAGACTAGTTTTTAGCTAATCCAAAACAATTTTAAATCTTACTCCAACGCCAAAACGTTGTTTCAACCTAGATAATATCCACAAGAAAGCTAAAGTCCCTTATGGTCATCGTTGAGGCTACCTCCATTAGAGTTATGTACTTTCTAGTACCACTTAGCCTTAGTCCCATATGTGAGACCAGATACTACCTAGATTTCTTTTTATATACCTTTTTGGTTATAATAGATGAAGTGTTTAACATAAACTAATAATTTATTTTCGATTTATTATGAAGCAAAATATAATAGCAAACATAGAGAGTGAAAATGCACTTTATAAATAATAATAATCAAGGATATAAGGTGTGTTAACTAGGAGTAGTATATGGTCTCATGTATGGGGTTAAGGTCGGATGTTACTAGAAAGCACATGACCCCACTCGCAGTGGCTTCAATGATAACCACAAGGGACATTGGCTTTCTTGTGGATACTTTCTTGGCTGAAATTGCTTTTTTGATCTTGGAGTATGGTTTAAAACTACTTTTGATTAGCTGAGAGCTCGTCTTCGTAGGATGTAAGGAAAACAAGTTAATGACCAAGACCCAAACACATCTGGCAAGAGTGGAAGTCTACCCCCTTATAGACCATCAATATGTTATTTGATGATGTCATCGCACCTAAATGTCTTGAGATTGTATCGATAAAGGTTAGGCTAGTAGCCTTGAGTACTGTAGGTTTTTTCTTGCTTTAGAACAAAAAAACAAATTTAAAATAAAAAAGAAAATCCAACTTAACAAAATAGGGAACAATAAGGGATTCATGAAAAATGAAGTCCCATATAAAGAGATGAATTTAGTTGTACTTCCTCCTCGACAAGAGGTTAAACTACAAGCAAGGTAGAATCTAGACCTAAATGTTACTTGAATGTACATGGCCCCACACTTGTAACCTCAACGATGATAGTATGGAACACTGATTTTCTTGTGAATACCATCTAGGATGAAATCACTTTTTAGTCTTAAAACATGACCTAATATTGCTTTTGATTTACTAAAAGCTCATCTTCCTCATACATAAATAAATAGACTGAGTGTGGAAGTATACCCCTACAAACCACTATTTCAAAACTTTATGTATATACCATGATGTTGTTGTTAGTTGGAAGTAGAGGTTAAATCAATCACTTTAGTATTGTAAACTTTTTAATGGTTTGAAAAAAATTTGAAATTATACTTAATAAGCACTTCTAATATTTGAGATTACGTTAGATTATAAAAAGTGCACGATGACAAAATGTCAAGGTCTACGCTGCTTATGAAATCAATGCTACTTATCTACAAATTCTGGATTGGATCTGCTTATGTGTTCAACGACACAGATGGATCTATGCTACTTATGGTGAAGTCTAATGGGCAATAATCTGTTCCAAGAATATCATTATTTCAACTGGAAAGAATAATGCTTACTGGATTTATGACAGGTTGGTTTCCGGACTCATTATTTAAGCAATGCAATGGTAGATGTAGAGTGTTTGAAATCTGTTATTCCGAGTCAGCTCTCAGTGAAAAGGAGGGCTGTGCGTGGGGTGATAGTACACCATATAACATGAGTAGGGTGGAATTAAGTGGAGCGGAAGAAAAGCAGACACAGGAAGGTGGGTGGCACACAAAAGCAGGAAAAATGGAGGGGACAACTTAGCTCGTGATGTAGATTTGGTTTTGTTTGGCCATGTTACGCCAAGTGATCGTGATGATGGTGCATATTTCTTTCTGGGTTGAGTGTGATGTATATATATTTATGGTGGGTTGTTTGGGGTGAAGGCCTTGGCATCTGATTGGATGTTGTTTGTTTTTTTCTTGTGAAGGGTTCATGGGAATGCACATTCTTTTGTCAGGGCATCAGCCAGGTATGGACCTACTTGCTCTTATTTATTAAGACAAAGTATTATTTATTCAGACGAAGTGTAAGAAAAAAGAAGAGTAACCTGGTTGTCTGTTCTGCCTTTCGAATGCTGTAAAATATAAGAAAAAAGAAGAGTTCCCTGGTTGTCTGTTCTGCCTTTCAAATGCTGCAACAGCAGGTGAATTGTCGTTTGTTTCAGACTGCAGTGGATGAATGTTTAAGCTAAGTCATATTTGAAAAATAAATAAATGCTGTGTGTGTTTATGTCAGAGGTGTGCAGATACAGAATCTCAAAAATCTTTGATTTTTCTTCCACTGCTGCCTTGGGGAATGGGATCATTAGTTGTTCAAGGAGAAGAAAATTAGTATTCGTGTGGTTTCTCAATGCTTTTTGAGAAATCCCAGAGTGGTGAAAACGAGGTGGAGTGGAGTGTGGAGTGTGTCTATTTCTATTTTTCATTTTTTTTTGGTGGAGTGCTTGCTTTGCTGCTGGGTCTACTTTCACACACTCCCATGCACAAATCCACTGATGAATATGATGGCCGTCTCTGTTGCTGTTTTTGCTCCTTTTTCATCTACCTCATTTTGAAAGTCAATGCAGGTTTTCTCGTTTCCATCGAATTTAAACCCATCAGAAGCAGCAGGAAGGAAGGCTGAAGCCCATTTCTTGTTTTATGTCCATGTCCTTGAAATTGGTCCTACACTGTCACTTCATAACGATGCCACAAAACCCAAAATGCTGTAGCAAGGCCAGGGTAAGGAGTTTCCACCAAATGCAAATGCAGCCCTTTTTTATCTTGTTCATGGTAGTGCTGATGATGTCCAGGATGGAACTCAAGGTGGTGGATGCATTGTCTTCTGATGGAGAAGCTCTTCTGGCTCTCTTGGCCAGTACCCAAATTTCAGACACCATTCTGAGAAGCTGGAACCCTAAAGAGGACAATCCGTGCTCATGGGAAGGGATTAGTTGTTCAGAAGAGAAGAGGGTGACTGCAATCAATCTGCCTCAAACCTACCTCAATGCCAGCATCCCATCCCAGTTGGGCACCTTGACATCTCTCAAGTTCCTGAATCTCTCTCTCACAAATCTTACTGGGGTTCTTCCACCAGACCTTGGAGACCTAATACAACTAGAGGTACTGGATCTCAGTGGAAACAGTCTTACAGGTCCTATTCCTTCACAGCTTGGAGGGCTGAGCCAGCTGCAAGTTCTCTACTTAAATTCCAACCAACTCGAAGGAAGCGTTCCTCCAGAGCTTGGAAACTGTAAGTCTATGCGTATTTTTTGCCTGCATGACAATTATTTAAATGGCACAATACCGTCCGAGCTCGGCAATTTATTGAATTTGGAACAGTTCAGATTGGGTGGAAACACTGACCTGGGTGGCCTTATTCCTCCAGAGCTTGGTCGGTGCAAGAATCTAACTACCTTTGGTGTTGCTTTAACTTCATTATCAGGAAGGATTCCAGCCTCCTTTGGTGGCCTTGTTAACCTGCAGACTTTAGCTCTGTATGCAACTGATATTTCAGGATCAATACCTCCAGAATTGGGTAAGTGCACTGAACTAAGAAATCTCTATCTACACATGAATAGTCTCTCTGGACCCATCCCTCCAGAGCTGGGGAGATTGAAACAGTTAACTAGCATTCTTCTATGGGAAAATTCATTGGAAGGTTCCATTCCTCCAGAGATTGGCAACTGCACTTCTCTTGTAATACTGGACTTCTCCTCAAACAAGATCTCTGGTTCCATTCCCAAGGAGCTGGGTTTGTTGGTAGAATTGGACCAGCTTCATCTCACTGATAATTTTCTTGTGGGCACCATACCATGGCAGCTTACAAATTGTACAAGCCTTGTAGCCCTTCAGTTAGATAAAAACCAATTATCTGGATCAATACCCTGGGAGATTGGTAGGTTAAAGCTACTGCAATCTCTGTTTCTGTGGGGCAATAAACTTACAGGCCGGATTCCTGCAAGTATTGGCAATTGCACTGACCTCTATGCCTTGGATTTGTCCCATAATCAGCTTACTGATTCTATACCAGAGGAAGTTTTTCGCCTCCAGAAGCTAGCTAAGTTGATGTTATTAGCAAATGCTCTGTCTGGACCGATTCCAGCCGTGGTTGGTGATTGCCAATCTCTTTTCCGTTTGCGTTTGGGAGAAAATCGATTGACTGGAAGGATTCCTTCAGAGTTAGGTCAGCTCCAAAGCCTTGTATTCTTGGACCTCTATGCAAATAATTTCACTGGACCTCTTCCTGAAGAGATTGGCAACAGTACATCTCTGGAGCTTCTTGATGTCCACAATAACCGTTTGACAGGTAAAATCCCAGTTGAGATTAGTAATCTCATTAATCTAGAGCAGCTAGATCTCAGTGAAAATTACTTCAATGGTGAGATTCCATCCCTTTTGGGCAAACTGAAATACCTCAACAAGATGATTCTTAACAATAATCTTTTATCTGGTAACATACCCCAGGCATTGGAGAATTGCCAGAAGCTGACCTTACTTGATTTGAGCTGTAATAGTCTTTCTTCAACCATCCCTAAAGGAATAGGATCCATTACTAGCCTGGCAATCAATCTAAACCTCAGCTGGAATGCATTTACTGGCCAAATCCCCAAGGAATTTTCCCTTTTAACACAGTTGCAATCATTGGACCTTTCCCACAACTATCTATCTGGGGATGTTAAGGTGCTTGGGGCGCTGACAAGCTTGACATATTTGAATGTTGCATTCAATAATCTCTCTGGCCCTCTTCCCGCAACACCCTTTTTTAGAACTTTGACAACAAGTTCTTTCGTGGGCAACGCTGGGCTCTGTCAATCCCTTGATGGGCAAACTTGTTCTTCTCTTGAAATCCATCATTCAACCCATGTTGGAGCAGTCACTATTCTTGTCTGCATTTTGTCTGGCATTATAGCACTGGCTCTGTGCACAGGATGGTATTTAGTATTTAAAACAGGCAGACGATTTAAGCAGGAGTTGATCCGAGATGATTTTTCTTGGCCCTGGACATTCATTCCCTTTCAAAAACTCAACTTTACGATAGAAAATGTTCTGGAGAATCTGACAGAAACTAATATTATTGGTAAAGGTTGTTCTGGAGTTGTTTACAAAGCTGAAATGCCGAGTGGAGAAGTGATTGCAGTGAAGAAACTTTGGCCTTCTAAAAGGGATGATGCAAAAGAACAGCAGGATGCCTTTGCCTCAGAAATAGAGATCCTTGGCAATATTCGCCATCGTAATATTGTGAAGCTACTCGGGTATTGCACCAATCGGCGAGTTCAGCTTCTTCTCTACAACTACATACCGAATGGGAATCTGGCTCAATTACTCCATGAGAGGAGGATTCTTGATTGGGATACAAGGTACAAGATTGCAGTTGGAGCAGCTCAAGGCCTTTCATATTTGCACCATGATTGTGTGCCTGCAATTCTGCACAGGGATGTCAAATGCAATAACATACTTCTGGACGCAAGGTTTGAGCCATATTTAGCGGATTTCGGCCTTGCCAAACTGATGACTGCTTCTGATTTTCATCTTGCCATGTCCAGGGTTGCTGGTTCTTATGGCTACATTGCTCCTGGTAATGTCTGTCAAGTGTTTACGTGTCCGCAAATTCTTAGATTCTATATTACACTGTGTGTTTCATTCCATTCTTTACTGCCCTGAAAGAAATTTCTCAGACCTTTAATGCATTCTTTTCATTTCCATACTTCTAAGTCGTTCATTACTCGTCCTTACTTGCAGCATATGGCAAATTCTTAGATTCTGTGTTACGCTGTATGTTTCATTCCATTCTTTGCTGTCTTGAAAGATATTTCTCAGACCTTTAATGCATTCGTTTCATTTCCATACTTCTAAGTCATTCATCACTCGTCCTTACTTGCAGAGTATGGTTACACAATGAACATTACGGAGAAGAGTGATGTATACAGCTATGGAATTGTTCTCCTTGAGATTTTGACTGGCAGAGGTGCAGTGGAATCACCCGTAGGTGATGGATTGCATATAGTGGATTGGGTTAAAAGGATGTTGCGAAGCTGTGAACCTATATTGAACATTCTGGATTCAAGGCTCAGGGGAATGCCTGATCCAATGATCCAGGAGATGTCACAGGCACTTGGAATAGCTATGCTTTGTGTTAATTCTACGCCGGGGGAAAGGCCAACAATGAAGGAAGTAGTTGCTTTGCTGAAGGAAGTGAAGCATCCACCTGAGGAATGCTCAAAGATGGCTGAACCTCTAATGAAAGGTTGATTGCATATCTGCAATAATTCTCCATGAGACTTATTGATAGTGTATATATTATAGTGGAAGCAGTCTTAGTTGCAGAAAACTTTTGCTTGAGAAGGTCTTATCAATCAAGGTGAATCCTATCTTGAGCAAGTCTTCATATGAAAGATCATAGTTTTTTTTCTTTTTCTTTTCCAATCCTCTCTTTTGCTGCTGTTCATGTCTCTTCATTTTTTTGGCAGCACAACCCTTCATTCTGTTTTAGCTGTTGGATATCTGTGGAAGAATCAGCTCGTCTGTCATTGGAATTGTAATTGCCAACAAAAGGAGAATATCCACAACTATAAAGGGGATGTTCTCTAGAATTTTAATCAACTAATCTAAAGTGGATAGCAACTGCAAACACACCAACCGTTTTTTCAACCTTGCAAAATTTTCAGTGTTATTTCTTGTTAGTCATTCAACTATCTTATTTGATTCCCCTGTAAAAAAAAATCAGATTTTGAAGTGGAAAAGAATTCATCAAAGTTTTTATCAAAATGCAAGCATTAACATCACATTCTTCTGAAGCCATGATAAGCACAATATCAATTTTTAAATATTGTTTGAGTGAAGGACAATAAGATCACCCCATTGTACTTCAATTGTAGCCTTGTCTTTTGTAATTTCCTTTTCCTAATGAGGGCACATGTTTCTAAATCACTTTTAACAATGTAGTTGGGGCTTCGTTATCCAATTCCAATGTTGTTTGCATCATTCATGCACTCATGGGTTGATCCTTGTACCGGTACGGCCTCCCCTCTCTTTTGGTCACATGGAAGTAAGTTGCACTAAATGTGGAAACTAGAATGAGTTTCCTAAATATGTATGCATCTGTGACCTAATTATTAGAAAATTAGTATTTAAAAAATATATAGAAAAATAGTTATAAATATATTTTTTAAAATAGCAAATCATCATGCAAATTTGATAAAATCAACAAGTCATTTAATGTCTCTTGGTGTGGCTCTTTACCAAGGGATACTTTTATTTCAAGTTGGTGTGGCTCTTTACCAAGCAATACTTTTATTTCAAGTCTTGGGCGCAGCGTGTTCTGAGCTAGGGCTATGAAGAACGGGTCATTATATAATCTAGTCTTGAATGTTGAAATCATGAGAATTGTTAAAATTGTGGAGACTTTTGCTCCTTGTGATAAGGCTTAAAGGTTAAGCATTCCTTAGGAGTGGGATCCCCAAAAAGGCAGGATGTCTCAGCCCTTGCTAAGTCATAAGTTTTTTGCTAGGCGCTGACTTGTGGGTTGTTGATACTAGCCTAGAGGTTATAGTGGCAGCTAGTCGGACTTGAACTTGGGCCTTGTCCATGTAATCCCTACCACTTATGGATCTCGAATTGAATATACTATTTTTCTAGAGGATGTTGATCGTAATGGGAAATCGAAGGAGCTCTGCGGAAACCCTAGCCGCAAGCAGTTTGTTTTTTTCTCTCCTTAGCGTGGATCCACAATTTCCCTCTTAAGCAATAGGTGCGCAATAGTTTTTTCCTTGTTTTGTTAGCAGTTGGGCGCACTTGAGGAAAGGAGATTGGATGAGGAGGTCGACTACGAGTTTGATCATGTAGGTGGACAACTCATTTGGAATCTGCCAACTATTAGGCCCTCTAACATTGACACACCGTTCTTGTCACCTCCTATCGGAGGGATGTGGGACGCCTCCTTGCCGGACCCAACTAGAAGTTCTCCCCTGGGTTTACAGATGTTCGAAGCTGGTGGAGTTTCTGGTGCTTCGGAAGTTGAACCTGTGCTTTGGGGGAACTTCCCCCCTTCTTCTCTGGAGGTCCCCTTAGACTCTTGGAGTTCGACTTCTTCTCCTTTCATCCATGATCCTTTCTAGGCTGCCGCTCACGGGCTTGAAGAGAACCGATCATTCCAGGCTCTCGGACACTTTCCTTTCTCTGGTCACCTGGAAACTCTTGAGGTTTTTTCATCTCTTTCCCAGTCTGGTAAACCCTTTGCCTAGCCATCGTCATGGAATTGGCTATTAGCAAAGCTTGATAAAAGACTAAAATCATGGAGCTTCAGGTGGCTTTCCAGAGCAGGCAGATTGATCTTGGTTAAACCAATCCTTGAGGCGATTCCAGTGTACTGGTTATCAATGGCCTCGATCCCAAAATGAACTCTGGAGAAAATACATAAATTATGTTTCAAATTCCTTTGGGGAGAATAGAAGGAGAGCTTTGTGATGCCATGGATCAAATGGGATTCTCTGGCATTGCCAAAGCTTTTGGGGGGTTGGGGCCTAAAAAATATACATAGTTTCTCCACTTCCCTTGCAACTAAGATACAGTGGAGACTTATATATTCAAACACTCTCTGGTCAAAGGTGGTTTTTCAAAAATATATCAGTCCATAATCAGTGGTGGATTGGATAAGAAGACCCAAAAAAGGCCATCAAAATGGCTCTGTCATGTGGAAAGCTCTGGTAAAATATTTTGATGTGATTAGGCAAGGATTGGCAGGGAAGGTAGCAAAAGGAAATTCTCTCAGAGTCAGTAGGGATCCCTGGACGGGCAACAATGGAAAACACTTACTCCCCCATAACCTAATAGACAACCTACATGAAAAATGTTTTTTTCACCTAAAACAGATAGTGGATTATCAACAAACTTCAATATGGAGTCAAGGGTGGAAAGATGCACAAACTCTGAATTTGGAAGAGCACTTCATAGTTTCCTTGGAATGATTATATCCAGGCCCTCAAGATAAGCTACATCAGAATTAATGATCAAGAGGATGGACTTCTCTGGCAACTTAGTCCCTTTGGGGTATAGTCTCCAAAAGAGGGTTATTCTTTCCTGATGACTATCCTCCAACAACAAGTCCCTGAACGGTGGTGGAAGGGGATTTGGAAGGTCAAATGCCCCCTTAAGGCTAGACTATTCATGTGTTGCCTTTTAAGGAAAAGGGTCACAACATGGGATAAGATGAAATCCATGGGATTGGAAGGACTGGGTTGGTGCCCCCTATGCAAGGCGGATGAGGAATCTTCTCCACATACTTTTTTGGGATGCCCTTTTTCAATTCAAACTTGGCGGATTGTCTCAACTGTTTTGGGTCAAAATTGCAACTGGCATGGGACTTCCATTGAAGAAGCATGGAAGTATTGGGTTTAGGACCATAGGAACAAAAACATCAAGGCACTTCCCCTTCTCATACTATGGGGAATATGGCTTGCTAGAAACACGACCATATTCAAGGAAAAGGCCTCGCTACCCGATTTAATTGTAGCCAAAAGTCTAGCCATCCTAGCACATTTTCCACAAGTGAAATATATTCCTACCTCGAGGAAGATAATGGAAGAACAAATAGATTTCTCAAGACCTTGGGATTTTTTTGATGGGGATTCCCAAGAAAATGGTGAACATTGCGGGGGAGGGGGAGTCCTACATCTCTCTCCAACACATTTTTATAAATTAAAGTGGGGTCTAGGCCAAGGATCAAATAATTTTGTAGAACTAATGGCTTTAAAGCTCTTGCTCCCTTTTGCTGGGGAAAAGGGGATCTCAAGCCTACATATTTTTGGCAATTCAATGGTGGTCATCAACTAGCTAAGGAAAACACAAAAGTGTCATAACATAAATCTAGCTTCTATCCTCGAAGGAGCTTTTTAATTTCAAATATATTTACAAACCTGCTATTCATGCATGTCTATAGGGAAATGAATGGCGCAACAAACTCCTTATCTAAAGAGGGAACTCAAATGGCTCATGGGCAATGACACATCTTAGAACTCTCGGATGCGCAGAGCAAGGAACATTATCACATACCCTTTATAGAACAAAGGGATCAACCTGTCTTCAATGTCTAAAGTCATTTGCCACTTTTTGTATGTAGTTTTTTTTATGACATACATGGGACATGTTACAAATTATCATTTTTTTTGGAATGGGTTATTCTTGAGACACTTATAGACTACAACATAGCTCTATACTCTATGGGGAAGTTTTGTATATTTTTTTCTCCAAGTTACTTGTTCTAGATTTTTGTTTTTTCTTCTCAGAAAGACTAGTAGTATGCTTTACTTTTTGGGGAACTATACTAAACAGAACATCAGTTACTATTGGTGGCAGCTAAATATATTTGGGACTAAATGCATGTCTACACATGCATTCTTCAGAATGTAAATTTTATCTTCTTAATAAAATTTACGCTTTTTTTCTTTGGGAAAAAAAAATCCCTACCACTTACAAATTTCTCTAGATTTAAAATAAATAAACATATATAAAAAAATGAACATTTTGAATGAGATATGAAATTTTAGAATGGAATCACTTTCAAATAACACAAAACTATTAATAACGATCTTAAAAATTAAAATAAATTAATAAAAATGGAAAAATTAAAAAACATATCAACTTTTACTTTAATAAATTAATATTGCCATTGCTCTTTTGAGCTCCGATCTCCCCTTTGATTCCTTGTACTATGAATTTCCATCTCCACTTTGATTCCTTGTACTTTAAACTCCTTTGTTTCTATTTTTTGAACTCCTTTGTTTTTGTTTTTCACTAAGCATTTGTATGCTTGTTTCACACACCTTCTAGTAGTTTTTGTTGGCCCAAAGAGCACCTTGTTTGGGCCAAAATGCTCACCATTAAGGCTGAAACACATTCAAAATGAGGCCTTGTGTTTTGGGGTCATGTTTTCATATCTCAAAATGCCCCAAAATGTTTGGAATGGTTCTAGCCATTTCAAAACGAATTATCACATGTTTTCAACTTGGAAAATGTAGGGAAGACATTCCCTACAATTGAGCATCGAAATGAATTAATGAGTTTTTATCTTTCACTCCCCCAAGTGGTAGATGATTTTAAGAGTGTCTCGAATAACCAAGATTACTGTTGATGCAAGAGCATCTAGAGACATCTTTGAATGACAATGCACAAAACACAATTAAAGAAGTGAGTGTGCAAAGAGTGAAACAAGAAAGGGGGTGTAGAGAAATTTGGTGTAGAGCATGAGCCAAAAGTGTAGGTGCAAGAAAATGTGTGCACATGGGAAGACTAAAAGTTGTGTGCATGGGAAGTAGAAAAGTCATTGAGGTGGTGAGCATGTCATCCCAAAATTAAGATGTAGACCATTATGAGGTGGTGGTTAAGTTGGTTTAGTGAATGTGGAAGGCCAAATGCTGTTGTGGAGAAGAATGATAAGAGGTTGAAACATGGTGGAAGTTGGGGTGTCTTCTAGGAAAGATACATTATTATAGCGAATAGTGAGTTAGCTTCAAGAATGTTAGTTTTGAAAGAAATCACATCGATTCATGACACAAGGAAACGAGTGGAAGGAGCAATATGATTCTTGAAGAAGTGAATCTAGTTGAGGAAAAAGGTTCATGTGAATAGACATGTGCCAAGGAGAAGTGCATGAGGGATGTAAGATTGTAGAAGGAATTGAAAGTTGAGATAAGGTGAATTGAGTAAGATCGAGATAATCCAATTTGTATATGCACTTTGAAATCTATATTATGGAGAATGAGTAAGCCTTTGTGGGAATCTTAAATATGTCTTGATTTCTATTTATTATTGTATGATTATTTTCATTTCCTTGTCATTTAAATGCTCTAATACATTATTGCCAATTATATGTGGCTAAAATCTTAACCCATAGCCCTTCGGTCTTAGTATGCAACTTATTGCATCAATTATAAGCAATTATAAGAAAAATCATGAATTAGCATTGTTTACATTACTATACTCATGAGCAAGCATTCTTTGCATTCACTATGCCCATTTTAGATAAGCTACCAATGTAGGCTTTGATGTGGACCTATTAAACCACGCTAAAAAGTGGGCGTAACTAATTATCACAATCAATGAAACCACATATTTTTGATACATTTTCTCAAACATTAAACATAATTTCTCCATCTTCCAACATCTTTCGTACATAAGAGTGTCCCTTACACACCATATGTAGTAAGCACACTTCCCCTTACCTAATAGTAAGCACTTAGTATAAACATAAATAAATCTAAAACACTTTATTTAAAGATGTAAACTACAGTTCCCCTTACCTAATAGTAAGCACTTAGTATAAAAATAAATAAATCTAAAACATTTTATTTAAAAATGTAAAAAATTAAGATAAATATATAATAATGTATTATTATATTTTTACATATTTTTTATTATATTTAATTATATAATAACACATTTTTCTTACATAATTTCTACTTTTAAATAACAAAATCACTTCATTTTTGTTGATACGAGGACATAACAATATTCCCCCGAATTGGGTAATAGAGACGCGAAGGGATGGTCCTGCCACTTGGAGGGCGTAGGGTGTTCGACGCTTGCATGGTGAATGCTACATGTGGAAAGGAGGGTGAGTCTCATCACCAAAGAGCAGGTTGATTGTGGGACTTCAAATCCAGTTGGCTGATCAACATAAACTTCTTCTAAAAAACCATTTAGGAATGCTGACTTGACATCCATCTGGTATACTTGCCATTTGTGTTGGGCTGCTATGGCCAATAGAGTCCTTACAGTGTATAGTCTTGCTACTGGAGCAAAAGTTTCACCATAATCAGTGCCTGGTTGTTGTGAGAATCCTTTGGCAACAAGTCTTGCCTTGTGTTTTTCAATCTGCCCTTTTTCATTGAGTTTAGTTTTGTAAACCCACTTGACACCAATACTTTTCTTGTGACTGGGCAAATCAACAAGATCCCATGTCTTGTTCTTCTCAATGGAGTCAATTTCTTGGTTCATGGCTTGAACCCAATGTGGCTCCTTAGCTGCTTCCTTAAAAGATGTAGGTTGACATGACATTAAAGAAAAAAGTTGTGTTGTTCAAAGTCATCCAACTGCTGATGGATTTCTCTCAAACTTCGAGTTCTCTGATTTTGTGGTTCAGAGAATGAGTCTTTGCTGGAAGTTGAGTTATCCTGAGAATTTTCAGGTTGTCTTTGTACCTGCAATCTTGGAAGAATAGTTTGAGGTACTTGTTGTCTTGAATTTTCTGTGTTTTCATAACTTGGCAGCAATGGATTTTGGCTGTCCATTTGCTGATTTTCTGAATCATTCCAGAATTGATTTTCCAGAAATTTTACATCTCTGCTGAGAATTAGTTTCTTGGAGATTGGATTGTAAAGCCTGTAAGCTTTATATGTTTCACTATATCCAGTGAAAATACATTTGTCACTTCTGTCATCCAGTTTCTTCCTTAATTCAGAAGGTATGTGAGCGTATGCTATGCATCCGAATGTCCTTAGATGCGCAACATTGAGCTTTGTCCCACTCCATGCTTCTCGGGGGTGTTTCATCTTTAGACTTGTGGTTGGAGATCTATTCAAGAGATAAACTGAGCATGCTACTGCTTCAGCCCAAAAAATATTGGACAGACTTTTCTCTTTGAGAAGTGTTCTTTCCATATTCATTATTGTCTGATTTTTCCTTTCATCGATTTCATTCTGTTGTGGAGTATACCTGGCTGTTGTTTTCATGATAATGCCTTGAGATTTGCAGAAATTTGCAAATTCTCTGGAGTTGTATTCTCCTCCTCCATCTGACCTGAGTGATTTGATATATTTGCCACTCTGTTTTTCAGCTTCTGCCTTGAATTCTTTGAATTTTGCAAAAGTTTCAGACTTGTGTCTGAGAAAATAGATCCATATTTTTCTGCTGAAATCATCAATAAACATTAGAAAGTAAAAGCTACCACCTATGGACTCTATTTGCATTGCTCCACATAGGTGAGTGTGTACTACTTAGAGATGTTGTTTGGCTTGATTTGATGACTGTGGAAAACTAGTTCTCTTATGTTTTCCAAGTATGCAAGACTCACATGGGGGAATTTGCTCTTTAAAGATAGGAAGACCTTTGACCATGGAGTTCTTCTGAAGAAGACTTAGACTCTGAAATGGTAGATGTCCAAATCTTGTATGCCAAACCATTGTTTCATTCAAGGTAGATGCACTCTGTGCATATGGTTGACTCAGATTTGCAGTTCTGAGTGTAAGGGGAAACATCCAATTCAGAGTCATATGGATTTCAGAAATCAATTTTCTGCTGGGGTTTTTGTCATATATTTTGCAAAATGCTCCCTCAAAAAGTACCTTATAGCCATGTTCAATGAGCTGTCCTACACTTAGTAAATTATGTTTCAGATCTGGAACATTGTAGACATTGTTTATGTCTTTCTTTACATTTTGTTTAGTAAGAATAAGAACAGTTCCTTTTCCTTGAACTTTGACTAAAGAATCATTTCCAAGTGTAATATCAGATGAGAGTGAAGAATCAATGCATGAAAGTAAATCTTTGTTACCTGTCATGTGATTGCTGCATCCACTATCCAGTAACTAGATATCTTTAGGTTGTTGTTCAGTCTTGTGGCACGAAAGAAACATACCTCTTGAGTTTTCTCCCGTGTGATTTGACACATGTGCTCTGCCTGAGAGCTGATTTGCTTGCTTCTTCTTGCATTAGATTCATAGTGCCCATACTTTTTGCAGTAATAGCATTGTATGCTTGATTTCTCATTTGATCTTCACCCTCTACCTCTTTGAGGCTGAAAACTCTGATTCTGATTTTGTTGTCTGTGTGCTTGGAAGTGTTGATTCGGTTGTTGTTGTCTATGTCCTCCACTGGAGTGAGGATTTCTGTGACTGCTCCCTCTGCCTTGGTGATCTCTGCTTCGCCCTCTACCTCTCCCTCTGCTGAAGGAGAATTGCATTTTGAAAGCATTGGCGATTGACTCATCTGTGAGATGCAGCCTGGTCTCATGTGTCACCAGAGAACCAATTAGTTCATCTGTTGAGAAACATGATAGATCCTTGGATTCAAGGATTGATGTTACAACCATTTCAAATTTCTTTGGCAAGCTTCTGAGGACTTTCTCAACAATGCGTTGATCAGTGATGGCTTCGCCAGTCAATCTGATCTGGTTCACGATTCCCATGACTCTGGTCATGAACTGATCCACACTTTCAGACTCTGTCATCCTTAGAGTCTTGAATTGCATCCTCAGGGTTTGCAGTTTAACTGTTTTGACCCTGTCATTTCCTTGATAGGAAGATTTAAGGATGTCCCAGGCCTGTTTTGAAGTACCAACGCTTGTGATTTTTGAGAAAATCGAGTCATCCACAGAATTTTGAATCCAAAATTTAGCTTTATTTTCTCTGTTTCTCTGCGTTGCCTGAGCAATTTTCTGCTGGTTTGTCATGGCGGACAGGTCTGCTGGATCTGGTTCCACATATCCATGATCCACTGGATCCCAACACTCTTATGCTTGTAAGAAGGATCTCATCCGAAGAGACCATAATTCATAGTTCTTTCCAAGAAGAATCAGACCCTGAGTTGGTCCTAAATTGCTAGACGATGCCATATTTTTAAATTTTTTTGCAAAAAACAGTAGGAAATTTCGTATTTACCTGTCTCTTTCGCTGAAACTAGGTCTACTTCTTTCTTACAGGGATGTCGGAACGCTGTGTTTCAAGATTTCGCGAGTGTTGACGCTGCGAATTTTGGCTTCGCGAGTTTTGACCTCGGAACTTCGTTAGACGAGACCTTTGAACTCTCCAGCTTCCGATTGCCGAAATGCCGAAGAGAGTTTATCGGCCTTGAATTGGCCCTTAGTCTCCGATCAATGTGACCACGCGCCTTGATGTTAAAGCGCTACGAGCTTTTCCGGTTCTTTGTATTTCAATTTGCCGAAACACCGATGCCGAAACACTGAAATATCCCGGCTCTTATTTCCAGAATTTTCGGAGTAGCGCAATTCAGGATTTCATGTTTCCCGATGTCGAGAGTCCTTGACCCTTCGTCCTGCCGATTCTCGAAATGCCGAGTTCCAATATCCTCCTTTCGTGCTTTCGGGACTTCAAATGCCGAAATGCTGAAATTTGCCTTTGGACAATCAACGTTCTAGATCCTCTAATGATCTGACGGTCCAGATCCTTTCGGGATTTCGCGAATCGGTATTTCGCGACTCTTGATTCCTCATCACGCTATGCTCCAAAAACACGAACTCCAAAATGCCGATTTACCGAAATCGCTTTTCGAAAAATCTCCCGAAATTCTGGATTGCTGCCACGCGTCTCCTCAAGATGGACTGTCCTCCTGCGTTTCAGGATTTCGTGACTTGCGTCCCCCGATGACACAAATCCTCTGTGAACTTGAAACCCTGGTAGCCGAAATACTGACGATTTCCTCAATCTCTGCCACGTGTCCCAAACGAATGGACGACTGTGATCTTTTCGGGATTTCGGGACTTTCGTCGTGGAGTGTCGTGACCTTCGTCAACAAGACCTTCGATATCCCGAACTCCGAAATGCCAAAAAGTTGATGGCGCTTGTATCTGCTGCCACCTGTCCTCTGAGATGGATGACTCACAATCCTCTTGGGATTTCGCGATTTGTGATGTCGGGATTTCGCGTATCGGGGTTTTGGAGAGCAGTCTCCTGCGCTCGTCCAACTCCCGATCCCCGATTTTGTGATCAGATTAGATCGACGACTCATGATATATCTCGATCCAACGGTCCATAATAACTCGTGATTTCATGATTCGTGAATTCTCACGACAGTCTTCTGACCTTTACACCTTGCGATTCAACGAAATGCCGAGATCACGCCACGCGTCTCTTGATGAACGGTCCAAATGATTTTAGGATTTCGTGACTTCACAAATAGAAATTTCTCCTATGCGCTCCAGAGGACTAAACCTTGTGCACTTTCTCACTGATCCAACGGCTGTCGGTCCTCTGTGCAAGATCTAACGACTGAAATTATTTCGCCTTTTCCGCGCTCTCCTCATCCCTTCTGAACTGGATTTCCGCCTCGGATCTGTTCGCAGGTTGGATCTTACATCTGCGATGGCTGCTCTTTGCTCCTTAGATGCGATCTTTGCTGCATTTGAAGGAATTTTCTCCGGTGGAAGAAAAATTCCTGATTCTTTCAAAAATTTGAAAGAATTTCACGAGTTCTTTGAAGCTTAGCGTTGTCTGCTGCAATCTTTGACGGATTTGAGAGAATTCCCGTAAATATTTAAACGATTCTACCTTCTGCAGGAATCTTTAACGAATTTGAATGAATTCTTCGATTTCTTCAAATGTTCCTGCACCCTGCAACTCTTCTTCGTGAATCTTTTACGAATTTGAAAATTTTGCAAGAATCTTTACTGTTTCTCCATCTATAGTCTTCGCTTCCTCAATCTTTTGAGCGTATAGCGTTCTGCTTCCTCACGTGAGCTTCCTACGAGGATCTTTTGAGCATATGATGGACAACTCTCCAAGCCTTGTGAAAAAGATGTGTCTCGTGCTCTCGTGATCCGTGTAAGCTCTGCGCTGTGAGGATCGTGTTGCTCTCCAGCCTGTGTGAAGAGGCTTACTGCTGAAGCTCTGATACCATGATAAATTGTGAAGCAAGAAATGCAGAGAGAAAAGAATAGAACAAAAAATAGTATATTAGAATATAAGAAGAAGAGTACAAAACGAGTACATGAAGAAGTTCATGAAGAAGTACTATGCAAAGGGAAATAACTGATCTAAATAGGCTCAAGCAAAAAAAAAATAGAAAGTACAGCTGGCCAGGACAGTTGGCAGTGTACAGTTAGCCTGTTGAGGTTACATTATATTTAATAATACATACGGTTTATTGTTCGAACTGGAACATGAGGTTTAGGAATGAAGGGTATGTAGAAGAGTGGCGTTGGGTGTACCAACACATTAAAACTGATCATACCATGATTATGAATGAGAAACAACACTTGTGAGAGATCATGGCTCAAGGTGGCAATGTGAGTTTTACGAAGAAATCCAACAACGAGACTGATACGTGTGTAGACTCTTCTATTCATTCTCTACAAAAGCATTGTTTGGGTAAGCATGTTGCAAATCGGGTCATTGTTATCATGTTGGTGTTTCTGACTATTTGTAGCATTTGGGTTTGCTTGGGGTGGGGGGGGGATTTTCTTATAGCCGTGAGGTCAACAAGGAAGCATCCTAACAATTGCCTCTCTATTGAAAGCTCAGTTGCATTTTGGCGACAGAGTTGGTCCGTCTCCTTCGACGGCGGGAGCCACTTGGGAAGAGGGTGCAATTTTAGAGGAGGGAACAAACACTGGAGGAAAATTGAGAGAGTCTAGAAATTCATGGTGAAGCAACGAGGTTGGTGTTGTAATAGTTCTGAGGCAAGCACAATAATTGGTTGGGGTCTGCACCGTGTGGAGTTCAAGAGAAGTCAAAGGGAAAGCTAAAGGGATAGACCCTAAAAACAAAGATGAGCACACATATAACTTGGAGGAGCTTAAAGTACCTAAATAGAGTCTTGGAAGGAAAAACAAAACCCATGCACATGCCAAAGGAAAAGAGAAGCTCGAGTTTCAGGGTATTGGAGCAGAGAAGAATGCATTGTTGGCTCAAAATAAATCTTATGAGGAGATGCCTGATAATATTCAACATATGTTTGAGGAAATGATGGGTAAGGTAAAAAAGAAGAGGAGGCTAACACCCAAACAAAGTATCTAAGATGAGTTGCAATGCTGGGTGATGGACACATGTTTCTTTCACACATGGGATACAAAGGTCTTCCAAGGAAAAAAATTCT
Source organism: Picea engelmannii (assembly GCA_009831015.1). Taxonomy (NCBI): domain Eukaryota; kingdom Viridiplantae; phylum Streptophyta; class Pinopsida; order Pinales; family Pinaceae; genus Picea; species Picea engelmannii. The sequence continues at coordinate 109,893 of ML805409.1, read as the reverse complement.
ATAAATGGAAAAAACTTTGGTTGCTACTGCTCTGGAACAACATGAGCTGCACCAACTAGGAAACAACATGAACTGCACCAACCAGAGGTCAAAGATAGGATTTTGAGGCTTGAAGCCAAATTTACTATGTTATGTCGAGTGGTGTTTGGGTTGAGCTTCGAAGCCACTACATGAGATCATAAAGCGGGAGAAGGAACAATGGAAGTCAGAGATCACTTTGATTGATCTAGATTTAGGAGTGGAACAAACTGATTAACAAACTAAATACAATAAACACAAAGATAGGAAGAATAACACAAATATTCAGTGAACAATATCTTCTATTAAATAATGAAATAGGCTGAAACTGTAAAACTGCAGAACTGAAACTTGCTCGAATGGTGGTAGCTATCTCTAAGAAGAGATGTGGTTGCTACACGCATCCGTCTGAGAAGAATGGAATACAATGAGGCTCCATAGGCCCTTTTCATATTAATCATGAATGCCAAAACCCTAGACATCCAAAAACCTAACCCTAGAAGGTGAAATGCGAAAAGTCATGTGGGCCCTATGGGTAAGTTGGTGTAATTTGATACCTCAACTTCCTAGGGTCATAAATTTGGGCCTTATGATTAATGCTGAGTTCGTGCCAAACATAAAGTTCACATAATCTACCTGGTGCGATGTACCTGAGGCCTTCATGTTCACAGGCTTGGGTCTGAACCTGGCGTCACCTTGACAAATTACCTGCGCATCTGGGCTGCTGCACGCACGATCCATCTGCGTCAGAGCCTTCATTCCTTATGTTCCCATGAGCTCGAATGGACGGAATAACTGGCCGCCCGAAACCATTATGAAGTTGTCACCTAAGCTGTTATCCGCAACTGTACTTAGCTGGTGAGACTTCGAAATCACACTTGCCACCCGTTTTCTCCACCATTCCCCACTGTCACTGGCCTGCTCCATGTGCTTGATCTACTTGTCCTCTTTTACACTGGTGTCCACATGCCTGATCCACCTGTCCTTGTTTGCACCGGAGCTCCAATAAGCACCACCTCCAAACTTTGCATGTTGGCTCCTGGTCATGTGACATATTAGGTTAAGGGGGCTAAGGATTCAACACCCTCCATGCCTAAGGTTCCAGGCGATTTCCCAATGGTTTCATTCGCCAGTTTATCTGCTGCCTTGTTATGTTCCCTCATAATGTGAAAGAATGTTGGCTTGAGAGACTGTGAGTCAACTCGTATTCGATCAATTATTCTTTTTAGGCTCAAATGTTTTGGTTCTGTCCCTTGGACCATCATCCTTATAACAGTCTTGGAGTTTCCTAGAACATTTAGATTGGAAATTTGGCAGGTCTTTGCTAATTGGAGGCCTTTGAGTAAGGCATAAACCTCTGCTTTATTGTTGGCGTCTTTCCCGATATTCAATAGTAATTTAAAATTCTTTTTCCTCCAGGCTCGTAGATAACCCCCCACACCTGCCTCCCTTAATAATAAACACATATTATTATGATTAATGTAAATGTCTATTTTTTCCATTTAAAAAGTAAAAAAATTCAATGATAAACACTTCCACAATTATAATGATAAACACATATTATTATGATTAATGTAAAGGTCTATCAAAATTTCTTCCAAATTGTTTCCAAACATCGTATTAATTTCCTTAATTGGATTGCATATATATTTATTAACATCAAAGTTGGATATGATTAGTGTTCATAAGTGCTTCCACAATAATATCCAAATAAATTTGTGTTTTGTGTTTTTTTGTTCTTAATTAAGGCTGAAAAAAGCCTCATAAAAATAATCTTTGCCAAAAGTATAAATGGGAGATGACATACCATCAACACACACACACACACACACACACACACACACACACACACACACACACACACACACACACATATATATATATATATATATATATATAT
>ML805409.1:68232-107864 GCA_009831015.1 Picea engelmannii | reverse complement strand
TATAATTATTATAGATTTGTTTTTTTAATAATTTATTTAGTTTTAATTAAGGTGGCAAGAAAGCCCCATAAAAATAATTTGATAAAAAATGTAAATGGGAAATGACATACCATCATCTCCTATATATTTACAATTAATTATAACTATTTTTATTCACTTAATAAAACATAATTTAAATTTATTTTTTCTTAATTAATTAAGATGAATAATTTAACTATGCAAATTAATTTGTCTATATAAAATTTATCAAAAGAACTTATAATTATATGAAATTAAAAGCATGTATAAACAATGCAGTTTTAGTAATGTTTGATGAATGAACACATTAAAGTTTATTAAAAGAACTTATACTTATATGAACTTAAAAACATATATAAACAAGTGTTGTATGACGGCATAGTCCTTGCCAGGTTGGAATGGGAATAAATGCACTGCTATGGTGGGATCGAGGGAGAAATAGAAGCCCGAAGCAGTAGAGACACGTGGGAAGCAGCTTGAAGTACATGTGGCATCCATGCAAAAAATGACTCGTGCCAGTGTGTCACACGCCATCCATAAGACATCGGGCTGGTAGATGACCCAGGGAGAATGCCACTGCAGAAGTAAGGCCGGAGCCCGAAGAACCTTCCAAATTAGTTAATCATAATATTATATTAATATGGGGTTAATATGCAAACAAGGATGTCAATCATACTGGATTTTTTATAGATGTGATAATCCTGTTTAAGTTTTGCGTGTATAGTTCAAATATGGGACTTAGAAAATTTCTGTCGTAATGACTTGAAGCAATAAAAAAGGATAGTAGAAGTTTTTTTTTTTTTGAAATAAAGGTTCCTGGAAAAAAGGACTAGGAATCACACACATTAAACATTCAAATATAATAAACACAATTTCCTGACATCCAACATAGTTGAAGAAAAAACATTATGAGCACATAAAAATAAAAGAAGATGATCGATATGCATAAAGAGAACTAATTTAGCATTCCGAAAGCATCCCACAAGGCACCGTCAAAATTGTTCCCGAATTAGTTTTCTTTGAAATTTATCAAAAATTAATAATGTCTGTTACATATTTCTGGAATCTGTTACATATTTCTGGAAATTTAAATGCGTTTGTCATATATATTGGGATTGGGGCTCCCACAGACCATAAAAGAAATAAGTACAAGAACTAGGACTGTAGAAAGAAGAAGTGTGCGACGGTATAGAGGAAGATCTAAAAAGAAGAAATTGGAAGTTATCAGTCTTTGGTTAGAGATTTCTATTTAAAGAGGTGGAATAACTGGATTGATAAAGAAAACAAGATGTGATCAGTATAGACTTACTATGAAGCTAATGCCTTTTTGTTGCTATCGTCGTCGACCACTGGAATCGTGACAATCGGTTGTTGCCCTTCATCGGTGATCTTGTCGATTCTCCTTTGGAGCCATTATTCAATGTAGCCTCTCATGGGGACCACGTTGATTTCATCCTGAATTTCTATGTTGAAAAGCTCGTTTTCTAATTTCCTTAGATCGATAGAAATACTATGCAGAGCCTGTTCAATTTCTTCATTGTGTGCCGAATAGTCCACTAGCCAGTTCTCCACGTCATCTTGACCATATTCAAGGATGTCGTAAATTTTTTCTAAAGACAACCCCTTTAAAATATCAACTTGTTCATCGAAGGCTTGCTTGGTTAAGGACAAGGAGTTGAGGATTAAGTTTGGGTCTTGAACCTCGTTGGTACTTCCTGCTAAGTCTATTTCGGTCAGGTTTCTGAATAATTATTCTTTCTCTGATATGGCTTGTTCACATGATTCGACAATGAGGTGTAGGTTCTTAACTTTCTCTTTCCAGCATGCTTTTAATTGTTTGATCTGGTTTGGCGAGGGGATATATTCTTGTCTTCTTTTCAGATATGAGATGTTGATGACATGGTTGCTAAAAGGGATCACCGTCTCTAGATAGAAAAATTCTTCATTTTTTAAATACGCCTGCAAATGTTTGTGCAAATCATGTGCCCTCATTCGAAAGGAAGCTATATTTTGTGATGTTTCCCAGGCTTCAGTAATTAGCTCCATTATTTTCTTGATATTCTTCTCTACATAGCCTCTATAGGATTTGAGGAGGCTGGAGGATCCTTTTAACTTGGATGCAGGGGTGGCATACATGGTTTTTTCTAAAGGACTGGAAAACAATGGGGTAGGGATCAAAGCCTCTTCCAATTCCTTGATTCAACCATTCATTTTGGCATTCTCTGCTTCAATTCCTCCAATGGAATCATCAAGAGCATCTACGGTTTCTCGGTGAAATCGAGAGATTTGGGATAACTACACGTTCCTAAGGTTAATCTCTGAATGAGATTTCCCTTTCTTATTTGTTATACCTATCTTTTCAATAATTAAATTTTTAGATTGGCTGTAAAAAACAACTCTCTGGAATACGAAGGATTCATCTTCATAAAAAATGTCGGTCTCAACTATTTCCATTGTGGAACTATGGTGCATTGCATCCGTGGGTTGATCAACTTTGCGAAACATGTCATCCACAACAGTGTCAAGTTACATGTTCTCACTTTCAGTTTCGAGCTCTTCCACCTGCCCTACAATGTTTTTTCTCTTCTTCGTCACGGGAAGCTTGTGAGAACTATAAATTTTTCCGCGAGGAGGGTTCTTATCTCCTCCTCCGTTTGAATATTTCTGAGTTTCTTTCTTATTGGAGTGGTACGTTGAAGCGATGCTCCGTGATGTTGTTCTCTTGGGAGTATTGGACAATGACTGGACACTCTTATCACCAGAGCCTTTTCCCTATTGTTTGTACAATTTAGTTGTTCTTTGCATTGTCTCTACATCGCCATCATTAGGAGCAGGAGTGTTATCGTCATTGTCCTTGTCTTCGGTCATGTGTGTATGGATAAAAGAGATGCTAAAGCCAACTGCTAGTAAATTTTCTAGAAAAATCCCATTAGGGTCAAACCCTCTTAGCCTTTCAACATATATTAGGTTCAAGTTCTTGAAATGACATGCAAATTCGTCAATCTTGTTGACATTCCTGAACACGAAGTCCCTGAATTTCCAGGGCAGAGGAATGAGCTGTTTTTTTCTCTTTCCATGGAAAAAATGCAACCAACAGCTGTATTGCCTTGCTATTTCTGTAACAAACATCTTGTCCATGATGTGACATGGAAGGAAAGCATGATTTTCCTTGGAGCCAAAAATCATTATTACACTATAATTTTCCATTTGTTCAAGTGTCCCCTTCTTGTCCAAAAACTTGGTTACCTAGCCAGACATCCGGGGAGCATCCTTTCCTAACAATAAATATTTGAAAACTAAGACAAAGTCATTAAAAAACTCATAAAAACAATGGGAGGCCTTGTTCCTCCACAAGGCCTAGTAGCCGAATGTTACTGGGCCGAATTCATAGTTTATCTTCTTGGAAAGAGACAGTTTTGGAAACAAACATCAATATTCTATCGCAAAAATCAAGTAGGATGACATATCAAATTTATTCTCTTCTTTGAGTCGTGACGATTGGGAATAGATTTCAATGGAAACTAGCTTCCCGCAATAAAAAATGGATTGTTCCTTGTCTGTGAAATACAAAATATAAAGAACCATGCGGGAAATGCTTGCCATGGATTCCTGTCCCGTTATTCTTGTAAACAACCAGGCAATTTCTCGGAATGGATTTCTAAAGGAACTGACCTGCAACTTTGTGATATCTTTAGGAACTACTGTTGGGTCTTCGAGGAACTCAGGTAAGAGGTCCAATCCATTACCATGTTTTTCTAGGAACTGTTTGCAGTCTTGTCCTCTGAAGGTCAATGTTGGCTCCAAAAATCTTAACATATTGCGAAATACCTAAGGTGACAAAGAAACAGGAGAATGGTCGCGCAATGGAATAATTCTTTGGCTTGAAATATATTTTTCGGCGCACCAAGAGATCACCTCCTTACAGTAAAAAAACTCAGGGATGCAACCTACACGAGTGATTCCAGAGGTCCAAATCACTTCGTTCTGGGAGGAACATGATGAATATTAAGAGTATGCCCTGGACCACTGGAAGTTTTGGTACTCACATCCAAAGATATTCACTGTATCTCCATAGAACTGTTGTCGAGATGCTGCCATAAGTTTACGAGAACATTCATTTTCTCCAGACGATGTTTGGAATGAAGAGTTGGAAGGGATAATATAACCCTCCACAAATCTTGGTCCAATGCGTGTAAATGGGATATCTCCTCGAGCCTTTCACTCATTAATGACAATCTCGACGGCTGTTGCATGATGTGCTGTTAGCATTAAATACTAGTAATTGCATACCTAGAAGTGCGAAGATGGTGGGTACGACGAAGAGCAATTAAGGATTGGATATTTTGTGAACGCACCAATGCGACAACTCATGAAAGACATTCCATGCTATTTGAGATGAACAATTAGAAGGGATACTATAACTCTCTGCAGATCTTGGTTTAATGCATATTAATGGGAGATCTCCTTGAGCATTTCACTCATTAATGACAATGTTGATGGTTCCTGCATAACGAGTTGTTCGCATCAAATCTTTCTAATTGCATATTTAGAAAGAAGTATGAAGGTCGCAGGGATGGGAAAGAGAAATTAAGGAATGACTAATTATTGAAAGCAGTTGGCCGGGCTTCAAAATAGGGTTACAAGGTATAACCAAGAGAGGTGAGGGCATGAGGGTCAAATTGTATGTCTCGAAATGTTTTGAGTGCAAAACGCATAACACGAAAGAGGGCATGATGGGACAGTACAGAGGTCAATTTGTATATCGCATAACTCCAGGTACTGTTTGCAGGCCACATAACATTGGAAGCACAATCGTGAGCCTGCCTGTCCGGGAACCCTCAATCGAAAAAGTGGCTAAGTATGGAATAGGGAAATAGTAGGCTAGACTTGTTTTCGCTAATATATTGAAATTTGTAATAGATATCCCATTACCTGGCAATATCTTTTCTGCATGTTTTTGGGCAAGTTGTGTAGTGACAGTCAATGTGATATTTTGTTGAGCCTTTTGCTTATTAATGACGATCTGTACGGTTGTTGTATGATGAAATGTTAGCATTAAACCTTGGTTGTTGCATACTTTGAAAGAAGTGCGAAGGTGGCGGGCATAGTAAACAATGAATAGGAATTGGAGATTTTGTGAACCCGCCAACCCAAGGATCTGCGAAAGAGATTCCATGAAATGGGAAAGTATGGAAAGCGGTCAGACGGGCTTCAAACTAGGGTGACAATGGTTCCCCAGGAGACATGACGCCCCGAGGGTCAAATTGTATGTCTTATAACTTTTGAGTGCGAAATGTGTAACAAGGAAGAAGGGATGATGTGGGAGTCTGACGGTCAATTTGTATATCACAAAAGTGTGGGAGATCTCCTCGAGCCTTTCGCTCATTAATGGAAATGTTTACGGTTCCTGCATGACAAACTGTTAGCATTAAAGATTACTAATTTCATATCCAGAAATAAGTATGAAGGTGGCAGGGACATGGAACAACAATTAAGGAATGACTAATTATCGAAAGTGGTCGACCTAGCTTCAAAATAGGGTTACAAGATATAACCAATAGAGGTGAGGGCCCGAGGGTCAAATTGTATGTCTCAGAAGTGTTGACCACAGAACGAGTAACACGGAAGAAGGAATGATGGTGAATTACTGTGGACAAATTGTATATCACAGAACTCTGGGTATTGTTTTCAAGTAGAGAAACATTAGAAACACAATCTTGAGCCCGCCAGTCCAGGAACCCGCAATAAAAAAAGTATCTAAGTATGGAATAGGGAAATGGTAGGGAAGACTTGATACATAGTGGTTGCATCATGTGAAACCATGGAAATGTACCATGTCATGAACATACATCCAAATTGCGGCTAAGTATTGAAAGGAATGATGGATAGTCGAGCTCATGATGGGGCATTCCAGCATATAAACAATATATTGTAGAACTCCAGGTACTGTTTGCAAGTCGTGGAAGATTCAAAACATAATTTTGAGCCCGTCAGTCCGGGAACCCGCAATCAAAAAAGTGTCTAAGTATGGAATAGGGAAATGGTAGCCCAGACTCGTTTTTGCTAATATATTGAAATTTGTAATAAATATCCCATTACCTGGCAAGATATTTTCTGCATGTTTCTAGACAAGTTGTGTAGGGATAGTCAGTGTGAATGTATCCTCGATGATTTTGCTTATTAATGACGATATTTACGGTTGTTTCATGATGAACTCTTAGCATTAAACCTTTGTTGTTGCATATTTGGAAAGAAGTACGAAGATGGACGACACAAGAAACAATGACTAGGAATTTGATATTTCGTGAACCCGCCAACTCGAGGATCCAAAATAGGGTGACAAGGTTTCCCCAGAAGATGTGAGGCCCTGACGGTGAAATTGTATCGCTCAGAAATTTTGAATGCATAATGTGTAACATGAAAGAGGGGACGATGTGGGAGTCCGATAGTCAATTTGTATATCACAGAGGTCTGAGTGTTGTTTGCAGGTCACAGAACAATGGAAGTGAAATATAGAGGCCATAATAATTAATGTTCATTCGAAAGGGAGCGAATGTGGCGGGGATGGAAGGGAGCGATAAATGCTTTGAAATGTTTTTTGAAGTCGGGTAGAGTGAAACTTGCGAGTTGGAGGAGCCCAGGGTGGAATTGTAGATCACATAATTTTTGGGTGCAAGATGTATATCATAGAACATGTGGAAACATTTGGCTAAGTATGGAATGGAACAACGGTCGTTCGAAGTACCATAAATGGAAGTTTAATGCATGTTAATGGGAAATGTCCTCGAGGTTTTTTGCTTGTTAATGCCAATTGTTTCATACCAATGTGTTGAGTTGTCACTAGTAAAACCATAATTAATGTGCATTGGGAAGGTCACGAAGGTAGTGGGGATGGAAGGCAACGATAGATTCTTTGAAACTTTTGTGAACCTGTGTAGAGTGAAGCTTGCGAGTTCGAGGTGGAATTGTAGATCAAAAACGTTTTGAGTGCAATATGTATATCACAGAACAAGCAACAATAGAGTTCGATAGCGCCGCCAACCCTGGAAACCATGGCCATAAAATTGGCTAAGTATGGAAATGAATGACAGTCGGTCGGATTTGTGATGTGAGGATATAGATGGAGATGAAATTTGTCAGTCGGTCAACCCAGGAACCCCCGATCATAGAAAGCGGACTAAGTATATAACCAGAAAGGGATAATGGAGGGGAACAAGAAAAGGGAAAAAGGGGTAAGCATATCACAGAACAACATCCACTGTTTGTTTATTAATTCCAATATTTTTGAATCCCTGGTGAGTTCTCACTAGTAAAAGTATAAATTACAAATCACAGACGTTTTTTGGTGCAAGATGTATATGAAGAAACAAGGGGCATAAGTGTTCGATAATGCTAACCCGGGACCCGGTGGTCAGATAATTGGCTAAGTATTGAAAGGGACTGCAATCGGTCGGGCTCATGATGTGAAGATATAGATGAAGATGAGCATCTGCCAATCCGCCAACCCGGGAAGCTGTGACCATAGAAATGTGACTAAGTATAAAACCACAAAGGGATAATAGAGGGGAAGAAGACAAGGGGAAAACATGTAAGTATAGAGAAGGTAAAACAAAGTGAGAAATGAGCATTTAGTCTCAGCTATGTAAAATACTTGGGGGTCGACAAAGACAACTTCAAGTTAAAAGAGAATTTGTTTATATTTATTCCAATAGTATTCATATTAATGTATGTTAATAGATTATTTGTGGTCCAAATGTAAAGTGTTGGTTGTCGAGCCTGATTATCTTCCCGATTCAGAGGTCTTTGTTTTCACCCATGTTTATACCCCATGAAGACTTTACACCCCATAATAATGTACACTCATCCGTGTGAGGGAGTGCAGGGGGGGGTTCGGGGGTGAAGCCCCCAAAGGAAAAATTTCCTTGTAAATGTATATTGTAATTTCATTGTAAATCTGGACCGTTCATTATAAGGTCATAGATCTAACAGTGGAAGTTATGTTAGGGTTTTTTTCCCTAGAAGGCAACCCTCTTTTATAAGGGAAATGTATTACAACTATGTATTAGAGAAAATATTGTATTCTGAGAGAGGAGACTGTGAGAGAAAGAAGAGGAAGTTACAATGGGTTTGCTGTAGGTTGTATCCCTTCATTTGCTGGATAATAATAAAGGAAGGACCTGAAAATTTCTCTGGTGGACGTAGCCCACACTGGGTGAACCACATATATCTGTGTCTTTATTGTATTGTGTATCTTCTATGTTTTATTTCCACATTTTGTTTTATATATGCATAATATTGAATAGGAACATGACGTCAACACCTGAGTTTCCTTGTTGAAATAGAGTCATTAATTCATTCTATTTACGAGGCCCCGAAGAATGACAGAAGGATGGGTCAACCCATTTCTTTCTTAAGTATAGGGTGAGCGCCAAATAACTATGTCCTATCACAAATTATTCTTCCATGTAAAATGTAAAGAGCGAATAGAGTAGCTTTTATTTAAATCGAAGTGTTGGGCAGGAGAAAAAAAAGCTTGCTGTGCATTTTTAACTACAGATCAAAGAGCATATTAAATTCTTGTAGAAAGAGGTTGAATTCATCTATCAATAGATGTACAAGCAAATGAGTCAATTTAAAAAAAAAATACAAAATAAAATTAAAAAAAACAATATTAGACATTATAAAATACCATACAAAAACCTCAAATATTTTATATTAAGATAAACTCGGTTACAAAATACAACTGAGATTATTTCCCAAAATAGTTGTCTTGAAATAGTTCAACAGACATTTCTGAAATTTAAATTCATTTTCCATAATGACTGAGATTGGGGCTCTGACAGACAAAAAAATAAAATATGTACAAGAATCAAGCCTGTAGACAGTCTTTTATAGATTTCAACTTGATCATCAAATGCTTTCATGGTTAAAAATAACGATTTGAATATTAATTTTGGGTCTTGGAATTCATGGGTGCTGCCAGCTATATCTATCCCAACTTTTTGAATAGTTTGTCTCTTCTAGATATGGCCTTCATGCATTAGCCTTTTATTCAACATTCCATACTTTGCTAAGTGTTAATTTCCCTCTATCATCGAAAAATTGGGGTTTAAGGTGCCTTCCTTGTAATGTTCCCGGTCATCCACATCTGAGACAAATTAGATATGCGATTCAGGCCCAATTCAAAGACGAGGGAGTGGTTTTATGTGACATCAACTTTGGAGGAAAAAAATTCTATTAGCCAACAAAAGTTGAGACAAAAAATTTCAAGTATCTTGTGACTGGTATTCTCCCTGTATTCGATCGTCTGTTTGGTTGAAAGGCCTGCTTGAAGATTTTTATGTTGAATTTATTTGTTTTGTTGATGTAAATTGAAAGGGACGTTCAATTCACGTGAAAAATGCTCCTCTGTTGAAGTATATAGCTTCTTCCATCAACACAGATTTGGCAAGTGTATCAAATGTTGTAGATCACACCGGAATATATCTTTCGTCTTAGGAGTGGTAGACATCATAGCTCACAAAATGGTATTGAATATTCGGAAGTGACGCCAAATATTACTCCATGCCCGAATATACTCAAAGGAAATTGTAATTTTGGATCCTCACGAAGGTGAGAAACTGTATGCATGGTTGAATCAACATTCTAAAATTACAAAACCTTTTATCTCAAAGTTGTAATAGACTTGTCAGACAACCAACTTCTATCTCAAAATTTGTTGAGTGAACTCTGGATGTAGTAATAGACTCGACATACAATAAAATTTTGATCAATACTAGTACTAATGTCAAGTGTAACAATTCGTGACCCCAGGCTCTAGGTAGCTTCAACTTCAGGCATCCACATTGGTGGTGATTGCAGGCTCCAGATAGCTTTAGCTTTAGACATTAACACTAGTGGTGGAAATGGTAACAGTTCCATTGATTGCAGGGCGGTAATGCAGTGAAAAAGTTGGCCTACCATTGCCAAAGCACTTAGACTGCAAGATTGTCAGACTTGGAAAGGGCATCGACTTCAGTGTTGCTTTGTCATGACAATTATAGTGTTGCTGTGAGTCCATAAATCTTTGGAGGTTGGGTGTCGTGTACGATGATGACCTCGACATTAGGTACATGTCCGACATCTATTATATGACATAACAGTGTTAATGTGATTTCCATAGTCGATGACAGGTTGATTGCATTGGCACAAGCAATATTAATTGTGTAATTAATTAACATCCTTCACGTGAATACCAAACAACACCTGGAACTTTTCGACCAATCATGTGTTAAAGAAATACATTGTTTTATATTTTAAAAAATAAGAAATTGTATTTTCTATGTCTAACAGTAGGTTGCACACATAAACCCTTTTAAGTTAACTGAAATTAATATATAGTCAACTCAGATCCTTGGAAGCGATCAAATTCCCTAGAGCTAGTTTATTTCCATCATGTTGGTTGGGATAGAAGGATCCACCACCAGGACAAGAAAGAAGGTAGCAATAAAATCACTTGTGAAAACACAAGCTGGTGATGGAAGCACTCTATGACCAGGAAGGCACTCTGTGCTTATCGCCCTGTGTTCCTGATGAACAACTCGAGAGGCGCTTGTGGCGAGGCCATGGTGATTTATTTGAACCAGACAAGTCAATACTTCAAGCAACGAGCAACTTCCATTTTTTTTTTCAAATATCAGATCTACTGCAACAGAAGAAATGCTTTTTCCTTATTCAAAGAACGAGAAACAACAAGAAGATTGATATTCGGTGGAAACAACTCTGGAATATCTACTACTTCAAGGTCTCCTCTAAATAATGAAACAAAATGATTACATGAATGTGGTAGTTAAAGGTGATCTTTAGAAACCAAACCATTACCTAAATACGTCAAAATACTTGTAGAAGGTGGTAGTATAAAGTAATATTCAGAAAGTGTTGCAAAGTCCATAGTCCATAATTCCTTCCCATTAAATTTTCCCAGTTACATGTCGATGCAGGCGTAAATTTTTTTTGAGAGCCTCGTTCCCTAGTTATATACCCACCTTCAACTACTAGGAGAATATTCTTGCAAAGAGCGGCAAGCTCTTCGACCCAGATGCAATCATATGCATAGGAATAGTGAAAAAAATGTGCAATACCGATAGAAAGTTGATTGTATGTGGAGTATGTTACTACATCCAGAGGTCCATGAACAAACTTTGACAAAGAAGCTGACTTTCTGTCAAGTCTGTTACCACACCCAGAAGTCACTTAACAAAATTTGAAATAGAAACTTCTGTAATTTTAGGATGTTGATTCAACCACCCATATAGTTTCTCACATTCGCGAGGATCCAAATTTATAATTTCTTTCTGTGTATATTCACGCATGGAGTAATATTTGGTGTCATTTCCAAATATTCTAGACCATTTTGTAAGCCATGATATGTGCGACTCCTCTGATGAAAGATAAAATTCTTGTTTGGTCTACACGATTTGATACATTTTCCAAATCTATGTTGTTGGAAGAAGCTATATACTTCAACAAAGGAGAATTTTGCAGGTGACATGAAATTCCCTTCCAATTTCCAGTAACAAAACAAAGAATTTCAACATACAAATCTTCAGGCGGGGCTTTCAACCAACCAAATGATCAAATACAGGGAGAATACCAATCATAAGATACTTGAATTTTTTGTGTCTGAGTTTCTATTGGCTAACATATTTTTTTTTTCACTCAAATTTGACGTCACATAAAACCATTCCCTCATGTTTCAATTGGGCCTAAATGAAATCTCTAAGTTGTCTCACACGTGGATGACCAGGAACATTACAACGAAGGCACCTTAAAGCCCAATTTTTCGATGATAGAGGGAAATGGGAACAACTATTTAAAATGAAGGCTGGAGGATGATAGTATAATATTCCGTAAATATTGGTTTAATGCTTTTCAATGGTAGATGTCCTCGATATTTTTGCCTATTAATGACAATATTTTTGAATATGTGTGGTGAGTTGTCACTAATAACATATGAGTTAACATTTCCATATGAAAGCATATTGTCAAATATGACAACCTATAATATATGCACAATATTAAAGAGGGACATGACGTCAATACCTTTGTGGATGACAATGGGGTAGCACAATAGTTCACTCTTACTATGATGATGCCTTAAAAAAACTAAAATAACCAACAATTTTTGCCAATTCAAGATGGACAAAAAAAAATCATCAGATCCCATAATATTCGCCCATTAATGCGTTTTAATGGGAGATGTTCTCGATCTTTCTTCTTATTAATGCCATTATTTTCAAACCTTTCTAGTGAGTTGTCACTAGTAAAATCATAATTAATGTGCATTGGGAAGGGTGGAAGGTGGCGGGGATGGAGGGGAGCGAAAAATGCTTTCAAACTTTTGTGAACCCGAGAGTTTGTGAACCCTCAAAACTTTTAATACTCGACTAAGTATGGAAAGGCAGGTCGGTTAGACAAATTCATCGTAGGTAGAGTCAAGCTTGCGAGTTTGAGGAGTTCAGGGTCAAATTGTAGATCACTGAAGTTTTGGGTGCAAGATGTATACCCCGAATACGTGGCACTAGAGTTCGATAATGCCTATTCGCGAACCCACGGTCATAAAATTGTCTAAGTATGCAAACAAATGACGGTCGATCAGACTCGTGATGTGAGTATATAGATGGAGATGATTATTTGTTAGTTCGCCACCCTAGGAACCCTCAAGCACAAAAACCCGACTAAGTATAGAACAAGAAACAGATAATAGAGGGGAAGAAGAAAAGGGAAAAACATGTAAGTGTAGAAGAGGAAAAAGAAAGGGAGATAAGAAATTTATCCCTCGCACAAAAAAACTTAGTCTCATAATTATGAAGCCATATAAACACATTAACTATGGGAAAAACATTCTCCGCTATGAAATATAGTTGGAGCTCGACAACCTCTGGTTCAAGTCCAAAGAGATGTTGTTTATATCTATTGCAACATTTTTCATATTATTTTATTTTAATAGTATTTTTGGTGGCCCAACTATAAAACCATGTTCCAATTTGCGTTTCTCAAGTGGAGATGTGTTTGTGAAGACACATTTCCTTGAACCATAGTCCAGGGGCAGGGAAAGTGCAAAGTCGATTGTTTGTTGAGCATATATTTGTTGAAGATTAAGCAATGTATTTCCAAGTTCACGTATCATTTTCATAGTATCAATATGATTTCTTTCATGTTCTTTGCGTATTATTCTGAATGCACTTGTCATAGATTTGTCAACCTTTTCCATGTCACTATGGCTGCGACAGAGGTGGGATATATAGCGAACAACGACCTCATAACAACACAAAGACAACACCGCACTCCTTTTTCTTTGGTCATAGTAATCACATACAAAAATGTTTTGCAAGAGGATTTTGGCTCAGACATTCCCAGTATTGAAAATTCTTACTTGCAAACTAGAAATAGTAAACAACAACCAATGAAGAGGAATGAAACCATGACACTAAGACTCACCAGTGAATGGGAAAGGACAGAAGCACAACCCCTGGCCAACTATGGATGCAGGATCCCAACCTTGCAAAGTTGAAGAAAAAAAGAGCAAGCAACAAACAATAAACCAGTGAACAAGTACCAAGAGGCCCAATTGCAGCTGCAGGACCTGAACTCTGCAAATTTGAATCAAACAACAATAAGAAGCATCCAATGAACCAATGAGAAATCATCAACTAGTCAACTAGGAATGTCGGTGAAGAACAATATTGCCCAAATTCACTGCAGACAAGATTGTATAAAAACATCGGAGGAATATATTGTAACACACCTGTTAAGCAAACATTTTAGGCTGTGAGGCACACCAAGTAAACATTTAAGGCTTCGAGGACCGTGAAAAGGCCTCCCACTATGTAAACATTTAATAAAGTCGCAGTTGCATGGCCGACATTCTGCATCCGCAATTGGAACTGCACTTCTGGCGCTCCCCATTCCTGGGTAAGTTTCATTGCCATGGTTGCATCCCTATTCATTTTTTTTTCCCACTTTGCAAGTAAGAATTTTCAATACTGGGAGCGATCAAAATCCTCTTGCAGAACATCTTTTTATGTGACTAATCAGAACCCACCTCCATCACACCCAGTGACATATAAAAAAGGAAATTAATTTTTTTTCTCAGATACAAAGATGTTTTGCAAGAGGATTTTGACTCAGGCATCTCCAGTATTAAATTTTTTCACTTGCAAACTGGAAATAGAAAACAACAAACAACGAATACGAAGGTAAACATAGAAAAAAAACCTACCCATCAATGGGGAATGACATAAGTGCAGTTCCAATTGCGGTTGCAGAATCGCAAGCGTGCAAACTGCAATAAGAGAAACATGCAAACAAGAGCAATAACAACAGGAAAAAAAGAAACCAGTGAACAAGCAACAAGAAAGGACCAACCAGTGAACCAATAATGTTGTTGAAGAACAATATTTCCCATATTAACTGCAGACAACATTGTAAAATAAAATAAAATCAGACGAAAATGTATTGTAATAGGCCCGTTAAGTAATGCAGGAATGCAACCGCAACACTGAGACCCACCGATGAATGGGGAAGGAAAGAAGGGAAGCCCCTGGCCTGCAAACTGAAACAACAGGTCCAACTACAGATGGAGGACCCCAACCTTGCAAATTTGAAGAAAACAAGAGCAAGCAGCAAACAAAAAACCAGTGAACAAGTGCCAAAAGTCCCAACCATGAACCAATCAACCATGAATTCTGGTGAAGAACAATATTGGCCAAATTCACTGTAGACAAGATTGTATCAAAAAAATAGAGGAAAATGTATTGTAACACATCTGTTAAGAAAACATTTTAGGATATGAGGTCCGTCAGGTAAATATTTAAGGATCTGAGGACCATCCAAAGGCCTCCCATTGTGTAAACATTTAAGAAAGTTTCAGTTTACATGGTTGTTATTTTGCATCCGCTATTGGAACTGCGCTTTTGTCGTTCCCCATTCATAGGTAAATTTCAGTGCCATGGTTGCATCCCTATTGTTTGTTTGTTTTTTTTTCCAGTTTGCAAGTAAGAAGTTTCAATACTGAGAGCGATCAAAATCCTCTTGCAACCCATCTTTGTATGTGACTACTATGACCAAAGAAGCAGGACTGCAATGCTCTCTTCGTCTCGTTCTTGAACGGCAATGTTCGACACAAAACCCACCCCCATTTCAACCATAGTGACATATAAGAAAAGGAAATCATATTTTCTCCTCACATACAAATCTTTTCTGCAAGAGGATTTGGACTCAGGCATCTCCAGTATTGAAAATTTTCACTTGCAAACTAGAAATAACAAACAACAAACAACGAATAGGAAGGTAAACATGGCATCGAAACCCACCGGTCAACGGGGAATGACACAAGAGAAGTTCCAATCACAGTTGCAAAATCCCAAGCATGCAAACTTCAACAAGACCAACAGGAAAACAAGAGAAAAACAAACATGCAAACAAGAAACCAATGAACAAGCAACAAGCAAGCATCAACCAGTGAACCAATAATGCCACTGAAGAACAATTTTTCCCATATTCATTGCAGAGAACATTGCATAAGAAAATCGTAGGAAAATGTATTGTAATAGGACTGTTAAGTAAACATTTAAGGCTGTGAGGCCTGTTAGGTAAATATTTAAGTCTGCCAGGATCGCTGAAGGGCCTCGCGCTGTGTAAACATTTAAGAAAGAATGCAGTGTGGCAGGTCTGTTACACTAGGTGAACCACATATATATGTGTCTCTATTTTATTGTGTATCTTCTGTGTTTATTTTCCACATTTGTTTTATTTTATTGCTCCGTGATCCTGTTTTTCCAACAACTGGTATCAGAGAAAAAGGTAACTCGTAAGAATATATAGTTCCTAGTTCGAGTGGGAGCAATGTCGAAAGATGGAAAGTTTAGGGTCGAGAAATTTAACGACCAAAACTACCATTTATGGAATATGCAGATGGAATATTATCTATATCAAAAGGATCTATTCCTACCATTGGGTGGAATAGAAAAGCAGCTGACGGCTATGAAGGATGAAGAATGGGAGATTCTTGACAGAAAGGCTCTAGGAATGATACGACTAAGCCTGGCAGCGTCGGTGGCTTTCAATATTTCGAAAGAAAAGACAATGAAGGATTTGATGGACGCATTGGCTAAATTGTATGAAAAACCCTCGGTCTCCAATAAGGTATTTCTAATTAAGATATTATTTAATATGAATATGTCATAAGTTGGTTCTATTGCAGATCATTTAAATGAATTTAATACGGTTACTAATCAACTAAGTTATGTAAAATTGGACTTTGATGATGAGGTCAGGGCTCTTCTAATCTTGTGCTCATTGCCAAAAAGATGGAATGGCTTGGTCATGGCTGTAAGTAACTTTGACTCTAGTTCAAATACTTTAAAATTTGATGATGTTGTTGGTTTTATCCTTAGTGAGGAAATGCGACGGAAAAGCACATGTGAGACATCAGGTAATGCGTTGAACTTTAAGAACAAGGGAATACAAAAGGATAGAGGAAAGGGCTCAGGGAACTGCGAGAATTATAGGAAGGGCAGATCCAAATCCAGACTTGGAAAGATAGAGTGCTAGAATTGTGGGAAGAAAGGAAATTTGAAGAAATATTGTAGAGCTCCAAAGAAACAAAGAGATGGACATCAGGAGAAAAATAAAGAAGCAAATGTAATAGGTGATGTGTTACAAGATGCTTTGATTCTTTCTGTAGATAATATTATTGAGTCTTGGGTGGTAGATTCAGGGGCTTCATTTCATGCCACACCCCATAGGAAACATTTTCTAGATTATGTTCAAGGCGATTTTGGATAGGTTCATTTGGGTGATGATGCACCATGCACAATTGTTGGAATGGGAAAGGTAAAAATAAAGCAAATGAATGGAAACCAATGGTTGTTGAAAGAGGTAAGACATGGTCCACCTCTAAGTAAAAATCTGATTTCAAAATGACATTTGGAAAGTGAAGGTTGTATATCCATATTTACAGATAAGGCATGGAAGGTCACCAAAGGATCATTGGTGATGGAAAAAGGAGAGAAGGTATGTACATTGTATTTATGTATTGGTAATACTGACTCTTCTATCTCTTTAGCTTCTACAGGAGTGGATACAACATTGTCTCATCATAAGCTTGGAAACATTGTTACACATGATTTTGGTCACTCTGGTGATGTCTCAACAGTGGTGTATTCAGGCTCCCAACAAGGACTTTTTGCCTGAGGAAAATGGCTCCTGTCTTCTTCCAAAAACATATTTTTAAGATGAGTTCGCAGGTTGCCTATGGTCTAGGGTGAGAGAATCCCTCTTTCTCGTAGGCCACCCACACTTAGGGTGTGAAATTCTTACAGTCTTCTCTATATATAGGGTGTGGACCTGTTTTTAAGCTTGGAAAGAAGAAGAGGTCACGAAGGTTCTAGAAGGCGGTCTTCTAGAAAATGAGTTGGCATTCATATGGTTGTCATTATACTGACTTTTCAGATTTTGTCGGATCATACTCATCCATATAACCATCTCTCCCTCTCCTATATATTGAAAGGTTTCTCATGGAAAAGGTTAAGCAAGATTGAATGAAGAATTGGTGAAAGAATTGTGTGAAGAACCCTGCTTGGACAGAAGCTTGAAGACTCTATTTGGTCTATCAAGAGGAATTGGATCTTCTTCATGCTAGTGCAGAGAAAGTGTGTGTGTTGGAACCAAGGGTCACTGAAAGGAATCTTGTGACATCAAGGCGATCAGGTTGTATCTTCTACTTTTATTTAATATAATACAACGACATGTCTCTTTCCCATAAAATCACTCTTATTTTATAGAATAACTCCTTGATCATATGCATAAGTTGACATTGAATATACTTTTCTATCTTCACTTTGGTTGGTTTGTGTTGTCTTGGACTTGACGTCACAAGAGCACCGGAGCGAAGTGGGAACAATAGAGATCTAAGGAAACGATATCAAGGTATGTCACTTATTCCTTCTCTTTAGTAGATTCAATGACTAAAACTTAGGGAAAGAGTCATGTCTTGTCCTGTTTTGTTCTATATCCAGGTGGATCTAGGGAGATCTGTTAGTGTCCGCACCTACCGATTTGTCCGATAACAAAATTGGTGACTCCACTGGGGAGGCAACCCATTTTTGGTGGTTTTTCCTTGGCCATTTTCTCTTAGCTTACCATTCTTCATTCCCATCAATCTCTAAGTCTCGAGGATACCCTTATAGACTCCCTGGATCCAGAAGTTTCCTAAAATTTTTTGTCTTTTTTCCAAAATTTTCTTGGTTTCAGGCCTTCTCGCACTGCACCCTTCTATAGCTTGCGAGAATCACTAGAGTTCGCACCCTACAGTTCAGTTCAATGCGAACTTATTGCACTCTACCTATGTCTAGCCTGCGATAATTCTTGATTCTTGCACTGTACTACACTTCCAGCCTGCGAACCCACTTGCAATTTTTTTTGGATTAAGTCTTTTGTGCCCTAAAATGCCTAGATTTGTTTGTGTGTCTAGGAAGAACTTCTCTGGCCAGTGATTGAATGATTCTTGACTTCAAATCTCATGAATGATTAAGCTCCTCTTGATCATGCTTTCTCAATTTTTATCTCTTGACCTTTTCGCAACAAGGGTGTAATCTACGGTTTTGAAATCCGAGTGCTTGTTTGGTTGGGAACCTTTGATTGGTTTAAAAGTTGAGATTAATTGTTCTTTTCAATGGCTTATTACTTGGAAAATTGTTACCCATATGCATTTGAAGAGACTGGTCTTGTTAGTTTGTTATTTTTGTCTTCATTGAAAGTTTGGTTTGGGTTTTTGATTGTATATCTCTTTTTCGTTGGTTGCTTGTTTTTCTTAGTTGCACCCCTGTTATTTGGTTTCTAAGAAAAAAAAATTAAGACATTTTCTTTTTTAAGCAACTTTGTATTTAAAAAATATTGGCATGTAAGTACTGAAAAAAAAACAATAGAGAATTTGCATTGTTCATGGTTGTTTGATATTACATTTCAGAGAAGATCATAAGTTGTAGTTTACATTGCTCCAGAAAACTCCTCTCTCCCTCCTGTAAATAGGATTCATCAAACAAATTTTTTTGTATCATTCATTCCTATTTATGCATTTTTGGGTCAGAGTCTCACACAATATCGGTTTCATTTCCATCTCCTCTTGAGTAACAACAACCTGTAATAATATTGTGCAATTTTAAAATTCAACTAGTAACTTTTTATAGGACTCTTTTACACCAACATTAGCTAGGCTAGAGCTTTGGAATAGGTAGTGAGACACACTCTCCAAAGCACAAAACATACAATAGCATCTTGTGATAAGGAGTGCCAAATTCCATTTGCAACATTTTGTCCTGGGAAGCCCTTCTCACACAAGGGTCAAACCCGAGGTCGCATTGAGATTGACAGAGTTACTCACCCTTCTTTGTTGATATCGATGTAGATATTGCACGTATTATGGGGGTCACTTGAAGGTATACCCACAATGATGAGTGGAAGCCTCTCAAGCTGATTTTAGGCTAGATACCCTGCCCTTGTGTGTGGATCGGACTGTCGACTATTCCCCCAGGCATTACTGTTGTTGGTGGTAACCTTAGTAGCCTCTCTTCTTAGGGTCTTACACAAGGTGACTGTGAAGGGGCAAGTCTTCACGGTACTTGGAATCGACGTTAGCCAAACTCACTCGGGCTCCTTGGAGGGTATACCCACTATTATGTGTGGGAGATTGCACCAGGGTGTAAGTCCATTAAGCAGGTCGTCAACGTAACTTTTCCACCCTAGCCCAGCCCCTTCTTGTCTCGTCGTTGCGACATTGGATTTCATCACCAACTAGTGACTTCGAAATTGGAAGGTCTTGTTTGTTTGGTTTTTGCTTCCTAGATTTTACTAGCGCATGCTGTTTGTTTACCCAAGTTGGCCATATAATTTCTTTCATAAGATTATAACTCGATCACAATTGACCCTCCACACCGTTCATGATGAATGCAAGGCCTACCCCTAGAAAATATGGAAGGTTCTCAACCCTTGCCTACCAACCCACTAGAGGGTTCTCCTCAACAGAGTGAAGTCCAAGACGTCACCACTCCACAAGTGGAAAGAACTAACTCTTTAGAGCGGTTCCAAATTACTAATTCTCGAGAGGACTTCCAACTTCATACCGACTCTGAGAGATGTATTGTTCGAGTGAATTATTCCAGAGATCTAGTTGTTCAGTCTTCTGGATCACCAACCAGACCTTTCATAGGACCTGAGGGTCAAGATCCTTTTTGGACTATTGGTATTTTTAGATGGGATCTCTTTGGCTTAGGAGAAGGAATTGATATCACTGTCACACCTAAGCTTCCTGAAACATCTGATCTAGGCACAATACCTTTTACTACTGCCTATTATTTTCTTGGTACAGACACCCCGCCAACTGACCACATCTTGACTCTCCCTCTACAAATGGTCCATTACACAATGGTCCCGGATACTAGGAATCCTCATACCAGGATTACAATGGCTGGCCAAGCCCCCATTGGCACACTTCTTTCTCCCATAAACACCCAACCACTTCCATCTGGATATCATGCGTTGAATGCTTCTATTCTCGCTCCTACACAAATCTCATCCGGGACTCCTCGCGGTTCCACTCCTTTTGGGCACCATCTTCCTGGTTTCATTCCAACACTTCCTCCACCCCCTTTTAGAGGACCTCTTCCATCCTCTATCGGAGGCACTGAACCTAGTGGCACCATTCCGTCATTCACACCGAATCACCAGATTCCTGTCGGTGGACATTTTCACCAAGGAGGCCAAACTCAACCCCCTTTTGCAGGACAAATCCAAACAAGGACACAACCCCCGATTGGAGGGAAACCCCCACCAAAACCATCCTATGGACAAAACATACCTCCATCCTTGGCCCAGTATTGGAATCATCTTATACAACATAATCCTCACTCGACTGTGGGGAAACAACCTCAGGCTAGCTCCAGGTACATCTAATCCTATTTGGGGCTCGAATGCTCCACCCCACGCCCCTGTTCAAGGGTACAACCCTATGAATTACTTGCTTCCACACCAACAACTGAATCTACCTGAATCTTCGCATTATATGCAAACTGCTTATGGTCCCACTGGTTTACCGATGGGACTTCCCCCCCAAAGTCACCAGTACCCACTTGTGAACAAATAGTTACCTTTCTTAGCCACCCTGGACCTCCCAGATCTGTCGAGAATTTTAAATGATCTGATCCGTCACTCTCCTCAATGGCCCGCCATACCAGCCAAACTACCATCCGATATGCCTAAATTCGATGGTAAGCCAGGAGAGGACCCGAACAATCATGTAATGATTTTTCATCTCTGATGCTCATCCAACTCCTTGATGGATGAATCTATTTGTTTACGCCTTTTTCAGTGAACCCTCACAGGTTCCGCCGCGAAGTGGTATATAGAATTACCACGAGGCTTCTTCACTGACTTCAAAACCCTTGCTATGGCTTTCCTCACCCACTACTAGTTACCGATTCGCTATGAAACGGGAACCGAGATTTTGAGTTCTTTCAAACAGACTAAAGCCACTCATATCTTTGATCACATTCATGAGTGGCGACAGAGACGACGTCTCATCAAACTCTAACTTCCCGATCAGTTGCTAGCAGAGTGGTTCACGAAATCATTCGTGAACAACATTGGTCGTGACATTTCCATGGGTGGGGTGGTCATCGAAGAATAGGCAATCAGTCATGCCCAATACCTAGACCTCGTTTACTTATAAATGAGAACTCTTTACGACTTACTCCCTGATGCACCTCGTCCTTCTACTTCCGCTACTTCAACTACCCCTACTGCTTCCCATACAACTGGCAGTGTGATTGGCACTTTTCATGCCAAACCTCATTCCGTACAAACCTCTGGCAACAACCCCAAACCCATTTCTTCTAATGTTCAAAATGCTCCGTCTCCTACCCTTCCCACCGAAAATACTTCCAAGGTAAATTATGTTAAATCTACCCCCACCGACAAAAACAAATCCAGAAAAGGAAAGAGTAAGAAAAAGGAGGACATAAATAATTCATAAACTGAGAAAACTAAAACACCACATGTTGACGATAGAGATAAGTGCAAACCTCGATACCCTTGTCTTATCTATGGTAATGATCACTACACTAAGTATTGTCCACGACGAGCCGAGGTTACTAAGTTCCTTCAAGGGACCAAAAAACCCCCCACTCCGACTGTTTTGTCACAACCCTTCCCATCTCAACAATAGGCCCAATTGGTCACTCATGACCAACCTTCCCCCTCCAATACATCCTATGTCTTAATGTGTACATGCGATTCAAAGAAGAATGAAATCACACTTACCACTCGAGCCAAAGATTATTCTTCCTCCAAAGAGAAATTTGATGTGACACCTCCTTTGGTGGTCCAACCATCTCCTACGACTCCACCCACCAATGGTCCTCTTCATCTCAAATGACCAATCTTAGATACAATTCTTCGCCCTCCTCCAAAGGGTTTTGTTCAAAAATCGTCTTTCAATCCTCATGCACGTGCTGCCCAGAACTACAGTATTGTCGAAGATCTAGCCCAAGCACCGTCCGCGATGTCAGCCCTCGAAGTCCTTCAGAGTTGTCCTATACAACATAAGGCACTGTTGAAAGCTATTGGTGGAATCGACCCTACAGATACGAATTTAATAATATTTGACTTGGAAGATCACATTCCAAGGTTACCCCCTCAACTCGCTTTCCAAATACAAGTTATTTTCTCCGACAAAAACATTTGTAGAACGGTTATTGATGAGGGTGCCTCAACTTGTGTCATGTCTATTACCTGCTGGAAAGCCATCGACTCTCCTCCTTTGACTGAATCCCACAACATGCTCAAAGACTTTAATGGTTATGGTTTTAAGACTTACGGTGTCCTCCCTTCATTGCCTATTACGTTAGAAGGTAAAACAATCCAAGTTGAAGTGGAGGTCTTTGACGCTCCTCTCGATTACAACCTTCTACTTGGCTGTAGCTGGATTGATTCCATGCATGCAGTTGTGTCAACTCTTTTCCATGTCGTGCATTTCCCACATCAAGGAAAATTAGCGACCGTTGACCAATTGGCCTTCTTCCACTTCGATACACGTACCAAAAACGTACCGTTCATTGCAACCCCCCCCCCCCAGATATGAGAACGTCGGTGTGGGTCTTCTTAAATATTCCTCGTTGATGGACACTTTCCCCATACCACCACCTGATGTTCCACATCCATTTGTCACTTCGATCAACATGATCTCCACTTCCGTTCATGGAAACCCTGCGTCTTACGACCCATGGATGGTACCCAACCCAGGCGATCCTCTTCGATATGGCGACGAAATGCCACTAAGTTCGGTTGAATCAGCTTATCAAGCCATTCAATCGACAAACCTTTCCACCCCCTCTCTTGGTGATTTATCTCCATATCCATTCCACGTCATTTTTCCCATGGATGAGATTATTATGTCTGTTATGTCCATGGAAGACACCCCATGGGACGATGGACATCATCGCTCCATTCTCTTCCTAGAACAACACACCATCGAGGGTTACCAACAGATCTCGACCCCGTTGATCGTTGTTGTCATTTCTACCATTCCCGAGTCTCCACATGATCTGTTCTACGAAGGGAACTTAAGTAATATCTCACCTACCATCCCCTTGACATATCCATAAAACCTGGAATTGTTGAAAATGTGCATATCAGAGCTTCATGTTCCCATGACGAAGTGGTCACCTACAAGTCTCTGTTCCAAGAATTTCGTCACGTCTTTGCCTGGAGCTATGAAGAAATGCTAGGTATTGACCCCGACATTGTGATACATGAGATTAAGACATACCCGGATGCTAAACCTGTCCAGCAACGACTTCGTCCGGTCCACCCACGTAAAGTGACCGCTATCAAGCTTGAAGTTGAGAAACTTCTTAAGGCTGGCTTCATTTACCCGGTGGCTCTAACTGACTGGGTTTCCAATCTTGTTCCCATCGACAAGAAACAAGGCACAATCCGCGTGTGCGTTGATTATAGGGACATTAACAAAGCTTGTCCTAAAAGACAACTTTCCTACCCCCTTCGTTGGCCAAATCGTCAACGATTGCGCCGGAAGAGAAATCTTCTCTCTGATGGATGGTTTCTCCAGATATAATCAAATCAATATCATACCAGTGAACCAACACAAGACCAATTTTATTTGTCCTTGGGGCACTTTCACCTATCCGAAACTCCCATTCAGTTTAAAGAATGCCGATGCAACTTTTGAACATGCTATGTCTTATTCCTTTCATGACATAAAGCACATTGTGCAGCCATATCTCGATGACTTACCCGCTCATTCCATGCACCGTGTAGATCATCCAATACACCTCCGTGCCATTTTCCTTCGATGTCGGTTTTACCATATACGCTTGAATCCCCACAAATGTGTTTTCTACGTAGAATCCAGCCGAATTCTAGGCTTTATTGTTTCACGTCAAGGGATCAGGGTAGATCCTTTGAAGGTCGAGGCAATTCTCAATCTCCCTCCTCCTTCCTCGCTTCGTCAGTTGCAAAGTTTGCAAGGGAAGGCAATCTTTCTTCGTCGTTTCATCCCAAACTATGCCGAGCTAACCCTTGGATTTATGTGACTACTCAAGAAAGGTTCTGAATTCATATGGGATACTACTACCAACAAAGCTTTTGAAGCTTTGAAACCATCTTTGACTCGTACCCCACTACTCTCCCCTCCTGATTATAGTCGCGATTATTTCCTTTACCTCCCAGCCTCGGACTATACCATCGCTATGGTTCTCATCCAGGAGGATGGTTCTCATGATGAACATGTCATTTATTAGTTGATTCAGAGTCTCACAACTACCAAAACGAAGTATTTACATGTTGAAAAACTGGCCTTGGCAGCCATCCAAGTTGTCCAACGTTTCCAACACTATATCCTCTCTCGCAAGACTACGATAATTTCTACCTGCAACCCTATGCAACACATTCTTACATGCCAATTGTTGGGGGAAAATACTCCAAATGGATCGTAATTCTCCAACAGTTTGACTTAGAATTTGAACACGCTAAGTCCAAGAAATCCTTGGTATTTGTCGAGTTGATATGAAACCTTCCATGCTCTGAGATGGAAAATGTAGCAGTCAATTCATTACCTGATGAATCCCTTTTCTTGATTAGTTCCGATGACCTTTGGTATGGAGATATCATCATATATCTTCAGACCCAGACTTTCTAGCCCGATTTGTCTAGCACTGACCGCCATCGTATACACTACCAAGCCCATTAGTATCTTATCCTCGGTGATACTCTTTATCGTCGTGGGATTGACTCTGTTTTTCGACGCTGCCTCACATTTGACGAAGCCGAGAAATCCCTAAATGAATGCCATGCTGGAGCCTGTAGCAGTCACATGTCTGGGTATGCTACTGCCTAGAAGATCTTACGAGCAGGTTATTTTTGGCCTTCTTTATTCAATGATTGTATAATTGCTGTCCAAAAATGCCACTCTTGCCAAACCTACAACAATAAAATCTGATCACACCCTGCTCCTCTACACCCTATGGTCTCCGTTGGTCCTTTTGCGAAATGGGGTATCGATTTCATGACATGTCACCCTCACTCGGATGGGGGGTATGGATACATTATTGTAGCCGTAGATTATTTTACGAAATGGGCCAAGGCGATGCCAACATTCGACAATACTGGAAAGACTGCAACATTATTCATATTCAATCACATCATAACTTGTTTTGGTGTTCCTCAGGCCATCGTTACTGATCACGATAGCCACTTTAGAAACTTCATGATGTACGAACTCACTGAAAAGTTGGGTCTTCGCCATGAAAAATCAACACCCTATTACCCACAAGCCAATGGCCAAGTCAAAGCAATAAACAAGGTCCTCATTACCATGCTTTGACGAATGATAGGGATTCACAAAACGAGTTGGCACACAACGTTGTTTTCAGCATTGTGGGCTTACCATACATCCATTAAGTCTGCTACCAGGTTTACACCATTCCAGTTAGTTTATGGTCTAGAAGCCATCTTGCCGATTGAATGTGAGATACCCTCCTTGAAACTAGCCGTCAAAATTCTCCCAAACACTTCGGCTGAAGAATAACGTCTGTTGTATCTTATGCAATTAGATGAAACCTGTCGTGATGCCACCCTAGTTATAGAATCCCAGAAGAAATGCGTCAAAGTCCAATACGACAAACATGTCAGGCCATGCATTTTCTCCGAAGGTGATCTGGTTCTTCTGTACGAACAAGATCGGGATATGCTAGGAGCTGGTAAATTTGAAGCTATGTGGCAAGGTCCTTATATCGTTAGACGAGTTTTGGAGAAAGGACCTTACGAGCTAGTAGACTATGATGGTATCCCCTTAAGTGAACCCATAAATGGGTTGTACTTAAAGAAGTACTATGCCTAAGATCACATGTGCATGAGTGCTTGTATTTTATTTTATCATACTCTTTGTGTGTTACTGTAGTATGATTTTTCGTTATCTGGTCTCTGCCCTTGACCGCTTATGTTATGTTGTGCTTGGTTTCCAGATGTCAAAGTCTTCACTAGCCCACATTAGCTTCGCCAATGGCACTAGCCGCAGTACTTAGAACCTTGCTTCTGCTACATGGGCAATTTACGCACCTACAAACAAACTCATCAATTTGCGAGGTGTGTGCCTGGGTCGTGTGACCAATAATATTGCAGAATATAGTGCCATCGTCGAATTGTTGATTGATGTTATTTCCCTTGGCATCCTCTACCTGGTCATACGACTTAATTCGCAGCTAGTAGTACTGCAACTAAGTAATGTCTATGCTATTCGAAGTCCTACTTTATTACAGGTATATTTACAAATTCGCCTCTTGGAGCGTTATTTTGATTATATTGAGTATCAACACATTCCTAGATGTCTAAATACATTGACTGATGCATTATATAACTACGTGTTAGACAGGAATTTGGGCCATTTATAAACCAATCACACGTTACATTTATGACACAACACAAGATAAGCCGGTAGAAGCTGTATATATGTATATAACGATCAAAAGTTTTTACAAAAAGTTTTTGTCCAAGGACCAAAATCTCAAAAATACGAAGCCCATGGCTTCTACAAAATAGCGCCATGGATGACACTCACGATAACAAACGATGGCTCAGGCCACCCTACAAAGAAATCGACTGATAGACTCAGACACCCCCACAATATGACGCTGGTAACATCTTGGGATCTCCCCAATAGCCATATCTGGGATGTCAGCAGTCAACCCCTCTAAGTTCTACTCCACTGCCTCATATTCTTCGACATCTCATCTCGCCATTGGATCCACCTCTCCTCGCCGTTGAATAGGAGACGTTCCCGGAGGTCGATATGGCCCCACATCTGTGTCATCAAAAAGAGATTGTTTTGATTAGTTCTTGGATAAACGCAAAAAAATTTCATATGATAAAAATTACAAAAACATTTGAAAAGAAAAAAATGTGTACTTATTACCTAAATCACCCCACTGAGCATCCTCAGGTAGGGACAAATCCGGATCCCCTCGGAAATCCAAACCAACGTATGCGTAGTCGTCAATCATCAACATCTGGGGCTGCAACTAGTCGAAAAATGAATCATTATACTTGATGATGGGCCCAACTACGTGTCGAGCCATGAGGTTACACCACCTCAGCATCCTCGGATCCTCTGGGGCCAGTAAACCCCAATCAACCTGTAATATTAGTAATGAGACCCTCTTGAGGAAGAAGGACACCAAAAGTGATTCGTACCCAAACTGCTTCAAGTTGCCCCTTCTACACTTCATCAATTGCCTCTTCATACTATGGAGAACTGCATCCGACCAGTTGAAGACTCGTGGCTCTGTGCACTCTATAGTGTATTACAAGTAGCTTTGGAGAGCCATGTGTGGAGCCATGCTCCCAGCCATGCGTGCTATAGTGAACAAAATGGTTCGCAGGGTCAAGTCCTGGACCCCCCAAATAGCGACCTTGACCTTGCTTCTTTCTGCCTCAGGAACACAGTACTGGCGACAATACTCACTCATAGGGAGTCCACCACCTCGACCATCGATCAAGCTAGCGTGGTACCCACGCCATGATAACCTTGTTAGAAAATAGATATCCTTGATATCTAGGGTCAACATGTAGACTCCCACGTGAAAAAACTGTTGGTCCACATCCCACATATGAACCAGGTATTCCAACAATATGAGTTGGGCCCTCATGCCCGAAATCCTGAAGAATTTCAAGAGCCCGCAGTCTCGGAGGGCAGCGACGGTACCCGGGTCATTCCCGACAATAACATCCTCCTCCTCATGTTCTCTTTCTTGCCACTCCAACATTGTGATGGTCAAATACCTACACAAGAGCCA
This sequence comes from Picea engelmannii, assembly GCA_009831015.1. NCBI lineage: Eukaryota > Viridiplantae > Streptophyta > Pinopsida > Pinales > Pinaceae > Picea > Picea engelmannii. The sequence goes on along the minus strand of ML805409.1, from coordinate 79,443 downwards.
TAAGAGAAGGGTCAACAACTTATTTCAAACCTTGGTGTAATTTTTATTGAGCAATAGACAATTTTAAAATTCATTTTTCGGCCCCCGCAGGTGCCCCTTTAGCACTTTGCGAGATCCTCGCAGGTACCCTTAAGGCCACCTGCGGGAATCCTAGATTCTCGCACGTCCCGCATGGCCAGCTTGCGAGAATGATCGGGCGCAAGTTATGGCTCTAAAATGGACCTAAAACCTTGAAATTGCCAATAAAAACTAAAAATAAACCATGGAAAAGGTGAGAGATCAAGAGCTTACCTCGTTGGCGGAGACGGTTCACCAAATGGTCGCTTGTGCCTTCCACGATCGAGCAAAGAAATTTGGGGGAAAATGAGGTGTATTGGGCAAAGTTTTTGGCAAAATCACAATGAAATGGTAAAAACCCTTTTTTACCTATATTTATTCACTTTTTACCACTTTTGTTGATTTTTTATGTTATTTTGTCTATAAAACCTAATGCCCTAATAGTCCTATGAGTGTGGTTTTCTACAGATGTAGCAACTTTGAAGTCCAAAATGAAAGAGTACGGGTGTTTTTTCTTTTTTTCGCATGTATGACTACTTTTTAGGGTTTTTAGAAAAACCTCGAGCAAAGTCTTCGTTCGTTCTCGCGCTCGAAATATATGAGAACGTAACCGAGTATACTTTTTCTCATCTTTTCGTGCTCGTATGGTAACATGAAAACGACGACCCTAGAGGAGTATCCTTTAAGCTCATTTTATGCTCCATAAAAGAAAAAAGATTGCCGAGCGATCTTGTTCTCTTCACGCTCGTTAAAGTATCTGAAGAAAACGTTCGACGGGCGATAGTTTATCACTTTTTCAGTCTCGTCGGACTTATTTACGAAAAATGAACTGGGAGAGTTCTCTTTAAGTGGTTTTTCAGACTCTCAAAACATGAAAAACTCCCAAGTTTTCTATCTTTGGACTCGTTAAACAAACATCGAAAGACCCGCAATGGGACCGAACCACTCCTTCCTAGGGTTCGTTAAATATACTCCGAGGGACTCATCCAAAGGATGAGCTTACATAAACAAGCATATGTTATCCTCCTCAAGCTTGTGTAAAAATAAAGAGGTACTCGCCAGAAATGGTGGGGGGAATTTTGGGAAAGGGATGTGTTTTCGTATTCATATTAATGGCAGTAAGCGTCGCTCTTGAACATGACACCCCCTATTCATCATTTGAATCCGGGTTGGGAAATCCATTTGTCTCTCGTTCGACTTACTACAAGGTCATATCTTGGATCATCTTTGAGTCAGTGCTGGCAAGTCCTTGGTCGTGTCATTCATATGTTCAAGAGAAGTTCACCCGAGCCCTCTATTGAGTTGGCCTTTTGCAGTTGTCCATCCTTACTATGTCGGCCTTCCCTGTGTCCGTTTCAACCTGTATTCTTACTCTGTTTCACCCTCAAAATCTGTTACTTATTTCGTGTCATTGATGGGGGATACATCAAGGCCCTCCTGTGACGAGTCTTTCTCCGTTGACTCCAACTCATTATCCAGAAACAAGACTTAGAAATTATCTGGTACCTTGGAACTTGCATGCCTCAATGGCAGGTTTCCTCACTTTCGACAGTGGGTTTTCATTATTGACCCCTGATCGGGAGATTCCGTTGAGTGCTTGAATTCATCTCATTCATTCACATTCGTTCAGATTGTACTTAGGTACCTTGGGAGTCATTGAAATCAATGGTGATTTCCCTCGCACTTGTTAACGGTTTTCATCAATGACCGATAATCAGGTGGTTTCTACCATGTTCAACTTCAACACATGTAATCACATGATTAGATTCATACTTTCAGGTGATGGAGTTGAAGATCTTGGGTCTCATATTTTTTGATCTAGGCTGTTGTGGAGTAATGATTTGTATCGACACATAGATCCACTTTGTATGTCATGTGGCCATGTCGTCTTAATTTAAGTCTTCACGCATAGATCCACAGTGTATTCCTGGTGGCTATGCAACATTTTGATGGCGCAGATCCATGGTGTATGATTGGTGGATGTTGGAGCCGCCCTTAATTTATTATAACCCTTCACATTTTTCAGTCTTTGACACTTGAAATTTAAAGGTGGCCTTTTGAATTTTTCCCCCGGAACTTTGAAAAAATTTCCTACAACCTTGTCAAAAGAAGCAGCGATGTTTTTTCTCCCCTTAAAACAAGTCCGTTTTTTTACTAAACGTTCGGCCTTTTTGGCTTTATTTCAGGATATTGCAAGTCAGATACTTTAATCCTTGAGTTCATACGTCTCGAGTCAAGAAACGACGAAGTCATTTTTTATTTTTCACCCGAATGCACTAACTAGGGTAAAATCTTTTAACTTTTGATTTGACTTTGTCGGGGTTTCGCTCCTCGGTGCTCATCAAACCCATTTTTTCTTTTTCACAGTCCCGAGAACCGAGAATGCGAGGTACTTGTGAGTTAACCCTGGTCAGAGATTAAAGACAAAAGATAACTATGGTTAAATGGTTCTCGGCGCTTCGCCACTCGGCTCTATCTTTTCGAAAATCATGATGTCTAAAACTTTGACTCATGAAACCATGATGTAATTATAGTATGATTAATTAGTCACCTAATCCAAGTTCTCTTAAATCCTAATTAAGTCTTAATTATCGATTTCTCACAGTTTCGTAACTCGGCATACTAATCTCCCAAAATTTTATCTTCGAAGTTCCGAGTCGTGATACCGCGAGTAAAATGATTAGGAAATTAATCATGCTTTAAATCACGATTATCTTTTAAATCAAAATCAATACTCGTAGTCTCGCGAGTTGAAAACTTGAAATGTTAAAAGGAAATTCCCGATGCAGCGAAAAGCGAGGAGATTTTTTAACGTTGCTATATTTTGAATATTTTAAAATATAACGAGATAGGTCCCGCACATCGAGGCTTGCACATTTCCTGAGGTAACTTTTTGCTTTTCATACTCCGACTGACTGGCAAGCCGCCAAACATTGATGACATTAATAGATAATTAGGGTAAATCTACGAATAAAGAAGATCGGATTTTTACGCAATCAATTTGTTGTTAATTGCGATTGGACAGACTTATTACGAAGATTACAAAAGCTTCAAATATATACGGGAGTCTCATTTTGTTAAAATAAATTTTTTTTTCATAAGCAAGCAGAGCTCGTCATTTTCGAAGTGAATTAACTTCTGCATGTATACGCAGGTTTATCACAGAAGAATGAAAAAGAAAGCAACAGTCATGGCTCCGCGGAAAGCTACGAAGGTAAATGTCAAAGTTACAAGCCAGGTCTCAGACAATGTCTCCGATACTTCACCCCGAAGTATCGAATCAGTTCCCGACTGGTCGCATGTGTCCAATGTTCTGCAGGCAGAATTAGTTGATTACTCAGATGATTCTGACGACAACGAAAGAGACGATTTACACACCAAGTATAAGATAGTTGTCCAGTCAGGGATGCACAAAATAGCAACCAGGCCCCGTTTTCTTCCTTACTATGACATGATCCACTGGGCTTTGGATCACGTAGACCTGCCTACCAGAACAATTATGAATAGTTAGCGAGTGACTATCGGAACTTTCCGGCCCGAGAATTTACAAAGCATGTATAAGCTGCCTTCCACATCTGAATATACATACGGTGTGGAATTCTTGGAAGAATTCAAAGAAAAAGAGTGCGTTCAATACGACAAAACCATGCCGGCTTTGATCAAAGACTGGGTTTCGCGGGCCGCGAAATTCAGGGCTAATGATCAGGGAATCTATTCTATTTCTTCTTTAGAGCCACAGTACAGGTATGTGGCCATGATGACATGTCGTCTATTCAGGTGAGAAGACACCTCACATTTCTATGTCTCTTGGGTGCCTCTCATATTTTGGGTCGCTGAAGGTTGCTCTTTCAATTGGGCAAAGATACTCTCAGATAGCTTGGCCAATAGGGTCATAGAGTATCGAGAGAAAAAAGCAGGTGGGAAACTCTCAACGTTTTACATGTCGGCATATATCATGGATGCAATATGTTCCATGATGCCTTTCCCCTTGATGAATTGGGCTTGGAATCAAACCCAAGAAAAACCAGTGCACGAATACCATGATAAATTATGGGAAAATAAAGCTGGAAAGTTCCCATATGAGATTTTCAATTGGGTGATGGTGCCCCTGCACATCAATATTTTTGGTCGCCCGCCACCTCGCATATCGGATAGCATTTCAACAGGTCTGAGTGGCATCGCAGATTGGTATGTAGAAGCATAGTTCTCATACATCAGAGTTTTCGGGGCTTCTATTCCCCCTCATGCGCTACCTTTGTTCATTCTCGATAAACTATCTTGTCGTGAAGTTGCATGGCAAATAGTAATCAGGGGCGTAAGAAAGGAACTCAAGGGTTATTCAAAGAAGGTATGGCCTTCTTTTACCATCCGAATGAACTCATATTATTTATTAGATTTTGGGCATGCCAAAGCCGAGGCTGCTGCCCTGGAGGACCTAAAGTTGGCCTCCATTGAGATTAAAAAACATGATCCATAGAGAGTTGTAAGCAATCATCTGGCTCATGTTGGACTTAAGAGATTCGAACATGAGAATTCCCCCTTGGACGACATTTTTCGAGGAGAGAAATCTTATGAAGAGGTGTTAGCCCGAATCCAATCGCTAGCACCCAAAGACACAACAGCTGTGTTAAGATTCCAAGAGCATAGGCGAAGATGTCTTCCCACTGTGTTGGGAGGTTTGGCCATTACCGAGACAAAACATAAAGATGCTGAAGATTCTACAAAGGTAATATCTATCCCTGGACAAAAAATGGAAGAGGAGCAAACGGGTAATCCCGAAATAAAAGAAAAGACTACAGATCCTCCAAGCAAACAAATTTCAGAGGCTGAGGGAAAGACTCCAGGCCCGCCAAGCAAAGAGAGTTCGGAGGTTGAGGAAAAAACTCGAGACCCTCCAAGCAAACAAAATTCGGAGGTTGAGGGAAAAACTCCAAACCCTCCAAGGAAAAAGAATTCGGAGGCTGAAGGAAAAATTCCAGACCCACCGGGAAAGCAGATAGCAGAGGCTGAAAAAGAACAGAACCCTGTCAATACTCCAAAAGAATCAACGAAGCAAATAGGAAAACCCATCTCCTCTGTCACACCCTTGCAGTCGGCACAGGGAGATGTTAGTGAGGGATGGATATTTGGTGAAGAACTGAGGCCTATAAAGGCAGAGGAACTCCCTCCTAATGAGTTCTTTTTTGAAAAAAAGAGAAAAGCTGTAGTGAAGCGAGAATTTTATCAAGAGGGAGAATCCACTGTTAAGAAATACAAAATCATGACAGATGGCAAGAGCAAGAAAAGTGACCCGCTTGCTACTGAAATCGTTGGAACACTGGGCGCCTACGCTTCGGAAAATCAATTCTTGGTTGGGCAGATGAATCACCAATTAAAAGGAAAGAATCACCTCATCAGGACCCTCGAGTCCAGGTTGGCTACAACCACAGAAAATGCCAAGGGCCAGGCCAACATAGAGATGGAACAGGCTAGATTGGCTGATAAAAATGAGATAGAAACGCTCAAAGTCAAGCTGGAGCAAACACATTCGGTAATCCGAGAAGGTCGGGTGCAGGCTGGTTAGCAGAGGAATATGATCACAGAGCTACAGGTTCAGTTAGAGGTTGCAGAAAACAAGATGATCGACGTAGAGGGGTTTAAATCCAGAGCGATCGATATTCGGAGCAGGATCTCTTCTGTATAGCAGAATCTGCTGGACAAAGTTGGAGTGATTCGAGAAGACTTCCTGTTGATGCATCAGATTTCCAAGAATCTGACCACCAGAGAAAAGAAAGCCGAAGCTGCTCGGGTCGCTTTTCAAGAGGTGGTGATAGCTACCAACAACAGGTTTTTGACAGATTCTTCAGGACTCACCATCGCTGAACAAACAAGAGGTAATATTATTTTAAAGGATTGGGAACATAATATTACTTTAAGCAAGGAGCAGGCTCAAAAAGTCACCAATTCATTACAAGAAGCCTTCAATGCCATAGATGGTGAGCTGCTAGGAATGGAGAGTGGAGGTGACTCAGAGACGCTAAGGCAAATGAATATAGATCAAATCTCCCTCGATCTAAAGGAGAAAAATGAAAGAGATTTGGCGGATATCTCTAAGATGGACAGGGTAGTTATGGCTCAAGTTGATAAATGTTTGATTCAACCAAGCGCACAACTCAACTCTCTTGACATCATTAATGCACAAATAGGTGATAAACTTCCACATTTGGCCCGAGAGTGCTATTTCACTGAGGCCAGCTGTCAAGAAGAACCTTCACATCTTGTATCCCAGTTCGTGGACAAATGTATCATATATACCGCATCCACGCAAAGACAAGCACCTGGCACGTTTTGAAAATGGAGTAGAAGAGATGGAGTGATTTCGTTCCTCACAGCTGCCAAACGGAACCTTCATAGCTGGTATCCAGTTTTACGGACAAATGTATCATATGCACCGAGTCACGTAAAGGCAAGCACCTGACACTTTTTGAAAATAGAGTATGAGAGGGTAAATTTGTATAAATAGATCAGGAAAAGAAGAGCACCAGGCTGGACCTTTTTGGTATCGATTGTAATAGAGTTTTAAATTGGAAGAAGTTAATATACAAGCAATTTGAGGATTCTCGATTCCGTCCAGACTGTATTATCAAGTTTGCTTCTTTGTGATTTATGTTTCATTTCATTTCGCTCATTCATAACTGATGTGCTTTGTTATAATTTAGTACGATCACTACTATAACAAAATAATTCTGGTTTTCTGTCTCTGTCTATTGTTTTTCCTCTGCATCGACTATCAGCAGGTGTAAGACCAATTCGAATTTTCAGAATTCTACGTTTATTCTCTGCTACGTCGGTTATTTTCTCACCAATTTCTTCTTCTGTTTATATGTGACTTTTCTTTTGACAGAAACCTCATGTGATACACAGAAAAATGTTTCTCTTTCGCATCACACTTTTATATTAAATTATAATGCAGTTATGGGAAAGGGCCTTCTTTCACAAATCTTTATTTCATTCAGAAAAAGTAAAAAATCTCTCTTTATTTCGACCAAATTGAAACATCATTGAAATATCTCTTTAAATTTTTTCCTACGGTTACTGTTCCTCAATGACTGTACCTGCAGCTATGCAACCTAATATTGAACCTGGGCTATCTAATCAAACACATATCACCTTAAATATTTTCGATACAATCCTTAAAACTGCTAACACCCGGGAAGAACTCGAGCGTTCATGGGCAGCGATTGAGCGTGATATAACTGCTCAAGAGTAGTTGGAAGCTAGACGACGAGAACGTAGAAATCTGCTCTAGTTTCTCATACCGAAGGTGATTTTATCCTCGTATTCATCTTTCACATACTTTCGGATGCCTTGACACTGTACTTTAAGCCTTAGTACAGACTCAGGAACAACATCTTTCTGGCGCTGTTGCCGGGGAACGAAGTTACGAAATCTTTTCCCTGGGAAAACGACAAACTATTTCGTTGATAGTGTTACTCGTTGATAAGTGAACATAGAGTACACACAGTTTTAAGGATTTATAAAAAAAAAAAATATCTTTCACTTGGTGACTCCACTTAAATACAAACTGGCGTCTGGTAGAAAGCGTACCAGACAGAACCCGGATGGCAAGCTGATTACGCCTGTTAATGATCCTGAATTTTTTTTAAAAGCGAGAGGCTCATCTGAGGCAACCGCTACCGTTCATAAGCCCAAAAACCCACTTTTAAAGACTAAATGCCCTTCAGAACCTCCTACTTCCTGCAGCCCTCTGTCTGATACCAGAGGTATGAAAACAGACTACTCTGAATTTAGGAGTGAGATCCATCAGACTTTCCCATCTATAAACAAAGGAAAATATCCTTTAGAAAGATCGTTGTCGTTTGACATACCAGCCTTTCTTCAAAAAAACTTCCCAGTTCACCTGATTCAAAAGGGTGTTTTACACCCTCATTTCCTACTCCCAAGTCGATGGCAGGCGTTGGAGGAGGAGGTAATGTCCCTCCCCCCAGAGTATTTGCAAAAGTAGCAGTGAGATACGCTCCCCTAGTTTTACCCATTCACCTCCATGATTTACCTGACAACTACATCAAAAATCTTCCTAAATTCACTGGGGAGGGAGATCTAACCATAGCGGAGCATATAAACTTTTTTGACCAGTTCGCAGACATCTGTGGTATTGAGCACGAGAATGTTTATTCGAGACTTCTTGTACATACCTTTGAAGGACAGGTCCGAACCTGGTTTAGGAGCCTTCCTGCAGCTTCTATTCGGACATATGATGCATTGGAAGATGCTTTCCTCAGACAATGGGGAGAGTGGAAATATCACTTATACTACCTTACCGAGTTTGGTTCTCTAAAGAAAGGGAACTCAGAAACAATTATGGAATTTATTCTGAGATTTAATAAACTGTATAATAAAATTCCAGCCGTTGTTAAACCTTTCGAACCCTCAACCAAAGTAACCTTTGCAGGAGATTTCGAACCTGATTTTTCCCTACTTTTGCGAGAAATAAGAGGAGCCACCCTAAATAGAATGCAAGACGATGCTGTCGAAATAGAATCTAATATGATGGCTTCAGGAAAGTTAAAGGCTAAAGTAGAAACAGTCAACCGAGAAAATAGACGTTATAGGGAACCAGCGGGTCCTTCGGGGTCAAATAGATATACTGATGACAGAGTAGATGATATGGCCCGAATAATTAAAGAACTGTCTAACAAAATCTCTAGGATGGAGTTGGATCAGGCTAAAGCTGATTCTTCTAACAGAAAGGACTTCAGGAGAAACCCAAATCCCCAAAATCAACAGAGGCAAATAAAGAATGAAGATCAAAAAATACAAGCTCCACTAAAAAAGGAAAATTTTATAGGAGCAAATGACCTCCAAGATTTCGGAGATTCGGAAGATGAAGTTGCGTGTTTCGGTGATGAATGTTCCCAGTCATTTTTGACCAGGGAAGACTATGAGAAATCTTTAAATACCTCTCAACTTTCTAATGAAGTTGAAGAAGGTGATCATCCTGACCTCTACGTATCTCAACCAGAAACAGAAATGATAGCGGCTGATTTTCAACCCAAATACAATCTAAGATCAAAAAATAAGACCACCCCAACTGACCAACCTAAAAAAATCCTTCAAAGGGGTCAAGATCATGAACCTCCTTCGGAAGAAACATTGTTATCCAACAATAAAATCAAGGTAACAAAAACTCAAGAGTCTGACTTGAAAAAAGTTGAAGCCCAAACAAAAGAAACTGAACCAGTAGATAAAGTTATATCTTCGGCTAAGATCACGAGTGATAAAGCAGTCTAGACCAATAAGTCGGAAAGGAAAAGATCGGAAGTCTTAACCAAAGAAACAGACAAGGTAAATTTATCTTTCAATTTCGAAAATGAATTAAATAAAATTAAGATACCGATTCCTTTGGTAGAATTAGAAAAAAACCCCAGTTATCGGAGGAAAATCGCCAAAATAATGGGTGTCTATGAGTCAGAAAGTCACTCAGATGTTATCAACCTAGAAGACGACATACCTAACATCACCTTTGGTGCTCATTTTGAGGGATCTAAAGATAACGTCGCTCCTTTCTATATCACCCTGAATATACATGATCTGTTACTACATAACTGTATGTTAGATTCTGGGGCTTCACATAATGTTATGCCCAAAATTATAATGGAGAGGCTGGGCCTCCAGATCACTAGACCCTATGGAGATCTATACTCTTTTGATTTGAGAAAGGTTAAATGTATGGGGATGATAAAATATCTGGTTGTTACCCTGGCTCAAGTCCCGGTCAAGAGTATCTTGATGGATGTGGTTATTGCGGATATTCCTCCAAAATATGGTATGTTGTTATCCAGATCATGGGCAGCCAAGTTGGGGGGTTCTCTACAATTGGACATGTCATATGCCACAATTCCTATATTCGGCGGTCAGTTTACCCGGTTGTACAAAGAAACAAGATTGGCGTATACTGTCAGTGATCCTCAGAATCCAAATAACTTTCCCATTTACGTTGCAGACCAAGATCTGGGAAATTTCATATTGTCATTTGATGATGGTTTAGATGGGTGTCCAGAGGATCTTGATATGAAGCAAGAAGAGCTTGGCCCCTTGACTGAAGAATTATGCAAAAGTGGTATCTGGAAAATGTACTTCGATGGCGCTTCGTCTTCCGAAGGAGCTGGTGCTGGCATACTTTTAGTAGCGCCTGAAGGTAAGTTTATTGTTCCTTTCTCATATCGTTTGCAGTGGGATATATATTACACCAATAACGTATGTGAGTATGAAGCGTTAATCTTAGGTTTAGAAGCTGCAAAGAAGTTAAATATAAAAAACTTGGAGGTTTACGGTGACGCTGAATTGATAGTAAGACAAGTAAACCGACAATACCAAGCCAAGCATCCCAGACTAAGAACATACAAAAATTGTGCTTGGGATTTGATGGAGAATTTTTTCTCATCTATAAAAGTCCATTTTATTCCTCGCACAGGGAATCTACATGCTGACGCATTGGCTAAGGCAGCCTCGAGCTTTTCTCCTCCCACGAACGTTAAACTGAAATATCATATACAAATCAGATATAAACCCTCTATACTCGACAATGTCAGACACTGGAAGATCTTTGAAGATGACGAACAAATTCAGAAATTTCTTATGGCAATAGGTGATTTCTCTGAAACTTATCCAGACCAAGAAAACCAAAACGACCCGACATGGATTATGAAAGAGGGTGAAGATCATGAAACCTTTCGAGATAAAATAGCGGACCATCGCGTGTTGGTCCTCAAAAACAACCAGATCCCGAAAGGCTTAATTCCTTTAGAAAGACTCTTCGATCAGAACGACATACCTATGAAATCCACTTTGCAACCACAACCAGAAGAAGGTGAGGATTGCGACATAGGAACTGAAAAAGAAGCCAGGATAGTAAAGATATCTAAATTCCTCCCTCCCAAGGTAAAAGACCAATACAGAGACCTACTCAAACAGTATACAGATGTTTTTGCCTGGTCCTATGAAGAGCTTTGAACGTATGATACTTCCATAATTGAGCACAAGATACCGTTGAAGCCCGGGGTCAAGCCTTTTAGGCAAAATCTTAGGCAATTTAACCCCATTTTGTTGCCCGTCATTGAAAAGGAAGTTAAGAAGCTTTTAGATGCGAAAATA